>JAAEAF010006741.1:0-50057 GCA_011037195.1 Triatoma infestans
GGCAGGCAAATTGTATAGGTGGGAAACTAAGTTTAGGATTCAGTAAAAGGGAGAAATGTTCAACCCAATTCTGCATTTTAATATTTGGACTACATTTAAACATTTTTGGCAAATATTTTAATAATATTCCAAAATTCTTTGGAATCTTTAACATTTTGTAAATTATTACATACCGTTTTATAAAATAGATATTCTATTTCTTTACACAGTGTTTTGTATTTTCTATTAACTTTCAAATATTGTTCTCTAATGAAATCGTTATTTCTTTTTCTGTATAATTTCAACCAGGTAAATCCGCCTTCGCCACATTTCACATTCCCCATCGAACCATCTAACTTTATTTTGCCTAAATGGGACACTTCCCGAATTCCTCAACATGTTACCGCAAAACGCTGACTCTCTCACTATATCCAATATACTGAAGATAGAGTTCCGGCCCGTAAGAAAAATTACTAAATCGCGCTACTTTAAATTCTAAATTCCTTTTAAATTTTAATCATCAACTTTACTCCAAATAAGAGCTTCGGTAGTAAAGGCACAATGAATTTATCATCAACAAAAGAATTTCCTTGAAAGTGAAGTTGTAGTGAAATTGACATGTGGTCAGAGAAACACTCATCCAACACTTTACAGTTTGCTACCAGTTTCAATACACAACACAAATCTAAAACTGAAGTACCAGCGCCTCCTATAAATGTGCACGCCCCCTCTTTATCACCTTCCGTTCTCCCATTCAAAATTATCAAGTTCATACTCGACACAATTCTAATATTTTTTCCCCCCTTATATTAATAAGTTTATCTTTAGATTTCCGATGTAAACTAAAATTAAATTCCTCAGATAAGCATTCACTGTCAATATCCTAGCATTAACATCACCAATAAGAAAAATTTTCAAATTAGTATTGTTAAATAAAAAAATCATTTAATGAAATCATTTTCCCAATTATTAAATAATTTAAATATAAAGGTAAGAAAAAATATTCCTGTTCCATCCACCTCCCTCCCACTAGAATAGTGTCATCAATAGTTACAAAATTATATATTTTGTTGGGAACCAAACTATTTTTAATTCCAAATAAACAACCGTTGCTGAGGCGTACTAATTTATAAATTTTACTCGCACTAATCCATTTTAACTTGTAATCACTAAAATAACTTTCAAATTTATTAAAATCTTCTGCTAAAACATAAGTTTCGTAAAGGAAAAAAAGATCGAAACTTTTTAGAAAATTACAAAGCAGAAAATCTTTTACTTTATTCTTCAGCCCAGCAACGTTATAAGATAATACTTTCACTGAAGAATTACTATTATTATTATTACTATTATTACTATTACTATTATTATTATTATTATTATATGTACTAACAGTATTTAAATCCTGACAGACGGTTATATCTCATTCCTTATTATTACCCTTCTTATCCCCATCTTCTCTCTTCTTCTGAACTATTCCTTTATCTCCAGGCTTCGTAGTGCTGTTTTGGTTAACAGATACGTTTTTTCCATCTGATGTAGTACTCACACGGCGCATTTTGAACCCTGTCTATTACGCACTGACATCAAATTTTATTGCCAAACTAAGCGCGTTCACACCTTCCGCTCCTTTAAATTTTAAACCTGATTCTAGGCACCACTGAAATTTTTGACCACTCACGATCATAGTGTTGGCTCTGACGGAAACTGGAATATTACTATCCACTTGTCTAATCCCCTTCGTTAGAAGTAAAAGCTTATTTTTCTGTAACATCATACTTTGCGTCAAATCTTCATACACAAAACACCCCGTCCCCTTTAATCGTTTTACATTCTTCCAGATAGATCTAATATCTTCCTGCAATGGAAAATGAGCTATAATTGAAGGAAATTTTTTATTGTTTCTTAACGGGAACGCGTTAGATATAATAATATCTTCTCTTGACCCTAAAACGCTAATACAATATTTCCTTACTGTCTGAATACTGTCTTCATTTTCCGCAGTCATAATACCTCGAAAAATCAATTTATTTTTCTTATTTTCTCTGGTTAAGTATTCTACCTGCATTTTCAGCTTATCAGTAACATCTCTCAGCTGCACCATTTCTTCCTTCATATTTTTATTTTCCTCCTGAAGTTGTATAAGCTTGCCACTCACTTTCTCCATAGCCTCTGCCAGTGGAGAAATATCATCTTTTTTGGCCATACCTCCAACTTCCTGTCCAATAAACAACTGAAACACTCTAATAGCTGGCCTAAAGTCATCTTTCCTGCACTCTCGTTCATTTTAAGTTTCTCTTTTCTTTTGACTTCGTAATCTGATTCCGGGGAACTATGACTTCTTTGTCTTTTATTTTTCTGCGGCCTTGATGAAATTTAATTTCCAGTGTCTTTATTCGTATATAATTTAATTAACACTATTTTCATATAACTGCTAACCATAATAGACGAGTTGCACGAGTTGATTTTTTAATTATGATATGAATACGATTATTTAATCTAATTACTTTAAATGTGACAGCATGTAGTGGTCACCGTGCGACAGAGACAGCTATATATCTCCCACTCCAGACGCTAGTCTCTCTTAGTTCCTGTATGATTACTCCCACTATCCACCACGTACACACACATGCATACCACACAAAAATCAACCAAAAACGGAATTTGACCTGTTGATATTTAATATAGTACTAATTAAATAATTACTATTATTTCACTACGCAAAAACTGTCCGATAAAATTTCACCAAAATTTCCACAATAAAAGTAAATATTAATTACAACAACCTTGCCAAATTTTATGCGAAAATTCCTTCATTAATCTTATCTAAACTCAATAAAAACGAGAGAAAGTTACACACATCCGTTCACTTTAAATGCTCCGAGTCAACATTCGATAGGAAAATATTTACACATCTATACCTGGCTCCTCTCCCATAGACCTTTCTATCTCTCATATGTCCCATACAGCGTCCTACTATGTCCCCTACTATGTCTCCCTTAAATAGTTTCATACCCGGATAGGATTTTTTTTGTTGCCTCTTTGTATGTATAGTTGAAATGCAAGTTTAAAGGAAATAATCTTTGGAGCCCTTCTCGATTAAACTGCAAAAAAGTGGAAAAAAAAAAAAAACATTCAATAAAGTGGTACTTCCGGTTGTGAATTTTGACAGCTAACGTACTATTGGATCCCAAGGTGATAGTTAAACGAGAATAACAAGTTTGATCTTTATACGATTTTTCGTTTTTTAGCTATGCTGTTCACATACATACTACATACACATAGATGATTTGCTAAAAACTACTTTTTTGGACTCAGCAAATCTCACAATGTATACTTCCGGTGTAAATTTCGATATAGAAAATTTCTCACGATTACAATACAATTACAATATTAGGAGTAAAGAGGAAGTAATTCAAATTACTAATTATTTTATTTCTATTTAAATGTTGCCTTTACAATTAGCTAATTCAATATGCATTTACAACCGGGCAGATTCGTAAATAATGACATATATCCACCGTTTCATTCATATTACATATTACCTATTACACACTTTTTTTTTTTTGCTAAACATTATAATTTAGGTGATTTAATCCACTCCCACCCCCCACCCCCCACCCATTTGTAATTTGAAAATAATTTTATTAAAAATTCATATTATTACCACGATTTTTATATCATCTAAAGATTGTATTTTTAATTCTTTATACAAGTAATGATAAGAACACCAAGCGAGTTTGCTTAATCTGCATTTGTGGCTAATATCAAAGTGTAATTTATAGTAATTACATAATAATAATATATCTTTGAATGCGCGAGGCGAAGATGTTGAAAAACTATTGATAAACTGTTGATACTACTACTGATAATAATAGTAATAATAATAAAATTAATAATGAAGTATCTATGGAAACAGGTGGTGAGAACTTGACTGGTTTGTATAAAAGCGTACGGACATAGGCCCGTCCCTACATTCTACATGTAGAAAAATCAGGAGGGGAATGTGGGCAATATCCAATCGAGTCACATTCAGTAAATGGATATATAAGAGGACAACAGCTATTCAACTGATATAGTGGGATAACAGAGCTTTGGAGAAAAACCGAATGAAAATCTTAAGAAAAATATCTGAAAAGGCTAATTATTTAATTAACCACAGTGGTTTGGAAAAGTGAAACTAGAGGGGCTTGTGTTTCAGGATATCGAATTTATTCAAAGGGGTTCATTAGAGAGATGGAAATATCTGCACCATCTTCGCTGTGAAATTTCGGGAAAAGAAAATATAAAAGTTCCAAAAATAGGCCTCTTGAAACTTGTTTCTTGATCTTCCGATAGACAGAAACTTCTGAGGTATGTCACTATCGTTATAATTCCAAAATTTCCTACGCTAACCTGATAGTTTTGTCAATTTATAGAAAAGGTGTTTTTTTTTTTAATTTGCTCGAAAAGGGCGACATACTTTTATGCTATTAATATTTAGACTATATATTGCGTCATGATAGATTAATAAACATAGTTTTTTTTTTGAAGATTGATAACCTCAGGTTCAAATATTTTATTAAACATGAGATTCATATATTAATTACTCAATGACTCAAGATATTATCAACTAAGGAAATCAATAGAGTTTTTATAGTTTTTAAGTAAGAGACGCAATAATTTTATGTTTTTGTGAAATTGAAGGGAATCTTAATTTATTTTCCCTTACTGTTTGGTAAGTGTTGAGATCGAGTCAAATTTTGCTAAATAAATTTTTCACAGGAAATGCTTATTGTGAGATCTGCTTTTGTATGCAAAAACATGTTTTATGTATAATATAAATACAAGTATGTGTGTGTCTGTGTGTTTTTAATTTTTTCTTTTGCATGAACACCTTCCTTACAATAATTTTAAAAATGAACTCTCTTATGCAAGACGTTATTTTGAAACTTTACAGATGGCTTTCGAGTAAGATTAAGTTACTTAATACCGCAGTGCCTGGACAAAGAGTCACTGCGGTATTGCAGGAAATGAGACAGCTGACAACCTGGCTAAGTGTGCGTCAACAAGCGGAGAAGAAACTTTAATTAAAATACCGACCATTGATCTATTAATAATAGCCAAAGAGAGGATGAAAAACAACTGGCAAGAACAATATAGTTCAAACGAAAAGGGTTTGTTTTATAAATCTTTGAATCCTCGGGTGGGGAAAATATCATGGTTCAAGTCTTCAGAGGCTCACAGAAAGCATATAAGGCAGATATCGAGATTGAGAGCCAATCACGCAATTTGCCCGGCATGTCTGTAGAAAATAAGGCAAATATATAACGATACGTGTAATATCTGTAATGAAACAGAGGATATGAAACATGTTATAATGACATGTGAGAAATATGCGACGGATAGGGATATTCTCTCCAAGGAAATTACAGGGTTAATAGATTGCCCATTCAATTATGAAGGCATGCTTAGTGGGGGAGAAAATGTATATATGTATTTATTTAAATATCTAGAAAAAATTAAATATAAACCGTAGGAAATGTATGTATGTGTTTGTATTTGTAAGAGAGGTGGAAATATTGGAGAAAAATTGAGACTGTACGTATGGCGATATGACTGAAAAAATTCAGTCAAAGCAAAAAAAAAAAAAAAGAAAAAAAAGAAAAAAAAAAAGAAAAGTTACTTAATAATTAGTGATCTATACATTTTATTTTATCAGTGTGTGAAGTTAATTATTTAATAAAGTTTAATTAAATTAGTTAAATTGTTTGTTTTTTTACTTTCTCTTACTCCTAGTAAGCATTGCAATCGTGCCAAATTTTAGATATCGAGTTTTCACCGGAAATATCCTGAGTCTAAAAAAGTGGTTTTTAGCAAATGGCGTGTGCGTGTTTGTGTTTGTGTGTGTGTGTGTGTATGTGAACAACATAACTCAAAAACGAAAAAAACCGTAGTAAGTTGAAACTTTATATTCCGTTTAGGTACCACCATGGGATCTGACAGTATATTATATGTCAAAATTCCTCAACCGGAAGTACCACTTTACTAGTTGTTTTTTTTTTACTTTTTGCGTTTTTCTCAAAAATGGCTCAGACAATTTTCTTTAAACTTGTTGTATCAACTACAAATACCAACTTTTATTTGAAACATTTCTCCAGGAAAATTCATTTAAGGGCAGTTCCGGGGGAGAGGTGCGGTTAGGTTTTCTTCTAAAGTGCTATTTCAGTTTATTTGACAATTCTGTCATCTAAACAATGTTAATTAGAATTGAATATGATGTTGACATTGTGAGTTAGAAAAAATCGGATAACAGGAATTGCGTTTACTTCACCACTTTATTAAATTATTTTTTAACATTTTCGCAATTTTCTCAAAAATGGCTTCGACGATTTTCTTGAAACTGCTTATATAAACTAAGCACACAAGGATCTACAACTTTTATTTAAAACATTTCTCTGGGAAAATTCATTTAAGGGCACTTTTATGGGAGGGATGGGGTAATGTTTTTCTCTAAACTGCTATCATAGTAGATTATACAATTCTATCATCCAAAGAATATTACTTAGAAATAAATAATTAGCCAAAATTCCAAGTTTCAAGAAAATTAGTACACCGGAAGTGCGCTTTTATTGAACAGGTTTTTCTTAGTTTTCGACGAATTTCATTAAATTTGGCACACAAACTATAAAATTTGTCAATTAAAATTTTGAAAACTGGAGTAAGAGAAAGTTGTGTGTGTGTGTGTGTGTGTTTCACACCAGATTCTTTATAGTGATATGAACTTTTAGGTTTCCGCTGCCATATGCATGTAAAAAAAAAACTTGGGTTTCCGGGTTGAAACCGTGTCAGTGATTTACTAGAAACCGACGTTACGCTTAAATTGCAAACGGGCTTCTTTAAGGTCGTTACACCTTGAAAGTTAATGGAGCAATGAACCTTTGTAGAAATATCCTCTTTCTCTACCGTCTTGGTGTACGTAGGAAACTTAATTTTCCCATGTTGCCAACGATTGGCTTGCGGATGACGAGATCTATCTTCCGCCCCACGCTCTCCTGCCAAATTTTTAACTTGTTCTGATCCGGATAAACCATTAAGCGTTTTTCTCCTAGCTTTTGCTCCTCTTACTCTGAGCAGGGCCATCCAGAGTTCTGCTTAGACAGTCTATCCTCTCTATTTAGACAGTTTTCCTCTTTCTTCAATTTTCACTTCCTCTCTTGCCACACGTTTGTAATAATTCGAGATCCTGAATAATTACAAATGTCTGGAAATGTCCCCTTATATTCGAGCCAATCTTTTAATAATCATTTTAATACGTGGTAAGTAAAATTTTCCATTAACTCTTTCAATAATATTAGATAATCGAAATTCGTTTAAATCTAAGCTCTAAATTTACGATTAAGTTTCTAAAGCCGTTATTTCCTATTACTCAAATATGGAGAATAAGTAGGTTCAATGATCAAATTTGAAATCTTGCTAAAGTATTTTATTTAAACAAAAAAACACTGAATCTACCACTTAATATCCCGGAGACTTCATTGTATATTTTGGAACCTAATATGCTTTTCTTTATTTTTTTATACACCATCCGTCTTCACCTTAAAAATAAGTTGATAGGCGTATTGAGTTATTGCTGAAAGGTAGTTCAATATTTTCATCAATGAAATCATAATGAGAAAAATACTTTTTTTACAAAGGCTGGGAAAACTTTTAGCACTGATTATGATGTCCCCCCTCCATCGAGCGATATTTTGAATGTAATATCACAATTAATTGCTAAATACTTATAAATTGCAGGCATAGAAAACTGTGTAAAACATACACTCTATAAAACTATAATAATTTATTCAGTCAAAACTTCGATTGTTCATCAATTAGCTGAATAATGTAGAGATGAACTGTTTTTATTTAAATGCCTATCGATATGATAACAATATTAAGCTCTGTTCAAATATAAACAGGCCTGGTCTTATAGATTTGATTTAATTAAAAATATGATTTTTTTTATTTTATTTTTTTAACTATAAGGCGCTTCAACATCTATGGTCATTGGCGCCGGAGCTTCCTCAGTGCTCTGCGGGGCATCCGAACAGTGTTATCTCGTTAGTGACAACACTGTCCATCACCGGACAGTGAAAATTTTAGTTATTAATCTATTAAATTAATAATTAATATACAGGGACCCCCATTTAAACGGGACACTTTTGACATAACTCCTAAACGAAGAAAGATATCTAAAAAATGAACATAACGTTTGTTGAAGTATTTTTGCTCTAGTTTATGATGGTGCTAATGTTTTTTTGATTTTATTGCCTCCTTACACCTTAAATCGGTGGTTGAATGTGGCGATTTCCTTTTGACCCCCACTTTTTACTACTGCATTGAAAACTATTACAAAAAATGAAGAATAATGCCGTTAATTTCACTTCAATATTTTAAACCGTTGCCGAGATATTCAACCATAATGATTCAATTTTCATCGTTTTTTTCCTATTTTTCTGTTTCGTAAACTAAAATCAAAAGCGGATTTTCTTATTAATCTTATTAATTTCCAATAAATAAGAGAGTTCAAATGCTGATAAAATTTAAAAGCTATTTTAAAAACCATAAGGACTTAAAAATCAGGTAAAATATCAGGTTAAATCAAAACAATTTTCCGGTTTATTTACAAAAATCGATAAAATAATATTTCCTATTTATTCAAAATTACTTCCTCTAAACATCTGTCCGTTAATGTTTGGTGTGGAATGGTTGGAGAAAAAACTATTGGACTTTCCGCCAGGTACATTAAATGGACGAGAATACGCTAATTTTATTCGCTAAGAATTACAACAGTTGCTGGAGGATGTGCGATTGAATGTCAGAACAAGAAAGTGGTTCCAACGAGATGGTTGTCCCGCGCTCTATGCCTTAGTGGCGAGAAGAGAAGTGAATGAGATGTTCAGTAACAGCTGGATCGGAACAGTGGGACCAGCAAGCTGGCCTTCCAGATCGCCATATTTAAGCCTCTTGATATTTTCTTTGGCGATATCTCAAAGAAAAAATTTATACCAAGAAACCAAGAACTCCATTATACATTTATATTTACAATTATATATTTATATTTTTTCCTTTTTTATCAAAGTCAATGCCCTTCCTAATTTGTAAATGTTCAGTAGCTATTATTGAAATACTAAAGGAACAATAAACTGTTTTTAATTTTCTTTATCCATTTAAGTTATCTAATTCCATTATTATCAGCTTATTTCAAGGTATTATTACAATGCTACTTACCTTATTTAGTTTATATTTACTGCTGATTGAATGTACCTTTACTAGAAGATTATCATTCTTATTTTCTCTTTTTATATCTTCTATGAAAAAAATTCATAGAAGATATAAAAAGAGAAAGAAATGAAATCACCCAAGAAATGAAAATCCGGGAAGTGTGTTGACACAATAGAAATGATTGCTCGCATTAACCCTTCAAAAATAATATACACGGATGGATCCAAAGGCCCTCAGGGCTGTGGTGCCGCAGTAGTAATTGGAAATGGGAAATATAAGCTCGGCTTACCTGCTAAAAGTAGTATATATGTAGCTGAACTCTGTGCAATCTACATGGGCCTAAGTGCAGTAGAAGATATCCGGGGTAGAGTTGTCGTGTGCTCTGATTCAATGAGCGCTTTACTATCCTTAAAGCACATGTATTCGAAACATCAGATTATCCAGGACATTCACACCTTGCTCTACAATATGGATAAAGAAGGAACACATGTTATATTTGTTTGGGTACCCGGGCACTCGGGAATTACCGGAAACACCGATGATGAATGAGCTGCGAGAGAGGCTGCCAATATGACCGTAACCATGGAAAGGAACATGCCAATTGACCTGGTGAAGCAAATTAAAAAGTTGTTGTGGTGGTTGGTTCCGCAGAGCTGGAAAGCATCAGAGACATTTTCCGTGGTAGCCTGCTTCATTTTGTGGTCATCGACCGATTTCGGGCGTTCACCCATCTTCAGGATGCGTTTTTCAAACAGTGTGACAACACAGACTTGCACAGAGCAAACTTAGTTTACACACTCATTTGTTTATAGTTTAAAGCTATATTGCATGCCGTACATGTTTGAGGGTTCTCTCTACACAGAAGGTAGCCATGGGTTACCCGAATGTGGCCGATCCTCAGGAGTGTGTAAACTAAGTTTGCTCTGTGTAAGTCTGTGTTGTCACACTGTCTGAAAAACGCATGCTCAAGATGGGCGAACGCCCGAAACCGGTCGATGACCAAAAAATGAAGCAGGCTACCAAGGAAAATGTCTCTGACAAATTAAAAAGGTCTATAAAACAAAGTTGGCAGAGTGAGTGGTCATTAGTGACAAATAATAAATTGAGGAGCATCAAAGAAACTGTTGGAGCGTGGGAATCCTCATCGCGGGGTGACCGCAGAGAAGAAGTGGTAGTTATGCGCCTGAGGATCGGCCATACCCGGGTAAAACCCATAGCTACCTCATGTGTAGAGAGAACCCTCCAACATGTACGGCATGCAATATAGCTTTAACCATGCAGCATATAATTGTACGGTAAATGCCCAATATATCGCCATACTAGACAACTAAATAATATTCTTGATACACTAAAAGAGGCCTTGACAAATGACCCGAATAAAATGGACGATATAATACAATTTTTAAAGGAAATTAATTTATTTAATTGTATATACTAACAGAAGCCAAATAAATAGATATCAATCAGTATATATATATTGTAAGTATATATATCAGTATGTATATATGTATTTATGTCATTTATATGAATGAATGTATTTATTCTGGATGACCGCATAAGTATGAATGTATTTATTCTGTATGAATGTATGTGTTCGTGGCAAGTGTGATAGTGGAAACTGCAAGTAGAATGAGAAACTGGCGTATTTAACCAAAGAACAATAAAGGGCATAATAACCCACGGGTTCATTGCCCCCCCCCCCAAATATCTTCTATATTATGTTAATGTCCATCACAGCAACGGTCCTCTGACGTTCATAAGGTCAAAAGTATTTTCGGACGCTTTTATTGTATTTGTAAATAATTTGATTAATAAAGACAAAACACATACACACACACACAATTCGCTAAAAACATTTTTTCGTATTTACAGGACAAAATAATGAATTTTCCTGGAGAAATGTTTCTAATAAAGGTTGTGTAGCTCTTTGTAAGTTTAAAAAAAATCGTTGTAGCCACCATTTTTGGGAAAATCACAAAAAAAAAAAAAAGTTAGTAAAGTGGCTTTTCCGGTTGATGGGTTTTGCCCAAAAAACTTGAGTTTTTCATTTATTCATTTCGAAATTCATATTTTGAGGTACTCTGAATATGAAAAAAAAAAACGTTTTTAGCGACTAGCTTCTGTGTGTATGTGTGTGTTATGTGCAAGCAAAGAATATCTCATAAACGAAAAGTTGCAGTGAGCTCAAACTTGGTATTCTGTTAAGGAAAATTTCCAGAAAGTGTCTGTAGTAAGGCGAACACTGAATTGAGAACACTTTTCTACTTTATAAAATGATGCTGGCTGCTGAGTATCAGCGTATTCAGGGCGATGAGCTCTGATTTAAATATAAGTGGGCTACCTGAGTATTTAAATTAAGGAATGAATTTGCTTTATTTAAATTTTGCCCCATGGGACAAAAAAAAAAAAAAGAAGATTCCTTTAACGAAAAATAATTTAAATATGCGGAAACACCTCTTCCATTTTTTTCTGCTCGTCCAGTATTAGCAGATTTCCGCCGCAATAGTTTGAATGAACTTATCTTAACTGCATTGGACCAAAGTTTATTGCCTAGCTTATAATATTTTATATAAGTAACTAATAAAAGGAAGTAACACTAGTTTTAATTATTAAAGTAAAGAAAGGGCTAAGGGTGAATTTTTGTGTGGATAAGAGGTCATTGTAGTTAATAATGACGAAATAGGTGATACAATATAGCAAAATTTGACACTATAGCAACATTTACATTTATCGGGATAAAGAAAAATTAATAATCACAATAAATAAACCCTTTTAGTTGTTATGATTGGTTCTGCATAGCTGGAAAGCATCAGACATATTTTCCGTAATAGCCTGCTTCTTTTTGTGGTCATCGACCGATTTCTGTCGTTCGCCCATCATCAGAATGCTTTTCTCAAAACTGAAACCATTTTACATTCGATTCTTTTTTAAATTACCATTTTCTTATTTTAGTTTAAAAAAATAAATAAATAAATAAAAAACAATTTATGAGGATCTTTTAGAAAACATACACTTAATTGTAAGTAAATAAAATAATTTATTAATTTACAATAATTGATTTAAACATAAGTAACTTAACAGCTACATCCTACATCCATACCTACATTCACACGCTCCAATGGAGTACCCCTTCTTATCTGGCCTGAAGTTATCAACTATTTATAAATATTCGCAATTTACAAATTTTATAAAAAGAAAAGAAAAAAAAATGTAAAATACATTAATTTTTTTAAATACATTATACAGGGTGTAACAGCAACCTCTGGCAATACTTCGGCATATGGTTTGTCACTTTATTTGGAACAAAAAATTTCTAATGAATCATGGGCCGATTCGTTCGCCTTCAAAAGTTATTCTTCATTTTGGAAAATTTTCAATTTTCCTACTTTATCTCATAAAATTGATTATATCTCAAAAATTTTTTATCATAAATCATATTCAATTACATCTTTGAAAAGAGCATTAAATTTCCTATAAGAAACAGAAGTTTTATTTTAATTGAATTAATTATAAGGTTTTTCAAAGACATTAAACTCAACTCTACAGCGCTTCGACTGTTAAAAACCACTTTGCAATATTATTTTCTTATAAATTTCTTTAAGGCTAGCGTATGGTCCGGTTACAGAAAAAATATCAACATTTCACCAGCTTTCAAACGATAATAATATCGTGGGGTTTCTTTCTTGTTTTCTTAAAGAAAATGCGAAATAAATGTAAAAAAACCACAAAATGAAAAGTGAGAGCTGTTACAAAAATATCATAAGATTAATTAATAATCCTATAATGAATTTTGGAATTGTTATCTCACGATAAAATTCGTCTAATTCTAATAAACTGAAACATTTATTCGTGATTTAGCTGGGCATACATTCAAAATGCCAAATTACTTTGTTATAGAATAACGAGATATGGTTTTTATTTGTGGGTTTTGTAACGGCAGCGCAGAAGCTGCCGCTGAGTATGCTAGCCGTTGGCCTAAGAGGAAACCATATAAGCAGCGTAGTAAAGACTAGGGGAAACCGGTTCTGTGAGAATAAACTACCGAGGAAACATGATCGTTCTTACGAAAATTCATGTCAACATATCTTGAATGTGTTTGATGACGATTCTACCCTTAGCACACGCAGAGTGCCATTATCGCTAGGTTTGTCACATCAGACGGTGCACAGGTATCTTCGACGGGATGGTAGATATCTGTATCACGTGCAGCAAGTACAGTATTTGCTAGAACGTGATTACGCCTGTCGTACTCAATTCTGTATTTGGCTGCTACAACAAACAGCCCAGAATCGTCGTTTCCCCCAAAACATTTTATGGACCGATGAGACGACGTTTACACTACTCCAACATGCACTATTGGAGTGGCGAGAATCCCCGTGCAACTAGAACGATCAGTTTCCTCGGTAGTTTATTCTCACAGAACCGGTTTCCCCTAGTCTTTAATACGCTGGTTATATGGTTTCCTGTTAGGCCAACGGCTAGCATACTCAGTGGCAGCTTCCGCGCTGCCGTTACAAAACCCACAAATAAAAACCATATCTCGCTATTCTATGTCAAAGAACTCCGGCATTTTGAATGTATGACCAGCTAAATCACGACTAAATGTTTCTGTTTATTAGAATTGGACGAATTTCTATCGTGAGATAACAATTCCAAAGTTCATTACAGGATTATGAATTAATCTTGTGATATTTTTGTAACAGCTTTCAATTTTCATTTTGTGTTTTTTACATTTATTTCGCATTTTCTTTAAGAAAACAATAAAGAAACCCCATGATATTATTATCGTTGGAAAGCTGGTGAAATGTAGATATTTTTTCTGTAACCGGACCGTTCGCTAGCCTTAAAGAAATTTATAAGAAACTACTATTGAAAAGTGGTTTTTAACAGTCGAAGCGCTGTAGAGTTGAGTTTTATGTCTCTGAAAAACCTTATAATAATTTCAATTAAAATAAAACTTCTGTTTCTTATAGGAAATTTAATGCTCTTTCCAAAGATGTAATTGAATATGATTTATGTTAAAAACTTTTTGAGATATAATCAATTTTATGAGAAAAAGTAGGAAAATTGAAAATTTTCCAAAATGAAGAATAACTTTTGAAGGCGAACGAATCAGACCATGGTTTATTAGAAATTTTTTATTCCAAATAAAGTGAAAAACCATATGCCAAAGTATTGCCAGAGGTTGCTGTTACACCCTGTATATAATTATTTACATAAAAAGGGGCTGAGATACTTGATATTTCGCCACCACCGCGTAACTAAGCCTAAAACTTTCATATTATAATCATGCCAATAAATACATTCATAATTCTTAGTCAGTTCAATTAAAGCATCTATTACAAGGATATTTTTAGAAAATATAATATCTTCATAACGGAAAGAAGCGTCTAAATATTTATATAATTCAGTAAACATTCTATCTCTTTCTACTGAATACAAAGGGCATATCATCACTATTATGGTCATACTTTTCTTCCACATTACATACATTATAATTAGGTGATGCACTAATATTTATTCTAGGCTGGTAATAAGCTCCACAAACACCATGGTTCGATCTTAGTTATATTACTCTCAGTACTAGGTACCATATCTACTTACATCAAAGGCATCTTTTGCCTTTCTACCCATACCTGTATGGGTAAGGACTTTATGATTCTTCAATAGTACTTCCCTGTTATTCCTTTTTCATATTCATCTTGCCATATATGAATAAAGTTAGTTGTAATAAAATTTTGTGGAATTAGTGACTTTTATAAAATATTAGAAGTTAGGCAATAAACTTTGGACAATGTAGTTAAGGTAAGTTTTATTCAAACTATTGCGGCGGAAATCTGCTAATACTGGACGAGCAGAAAAAATGGAAGAGGTCTTTCCGCATACTTAAATTATGTTATGTTAATGGAATCTTCTTTTCTTTTCGTCCCATGGAACAAAATTTAAAAAAAGCAAATTCACTCCTTAATTTAAGTAGTCAGGTAACTCACTTATAATTAAATCAGAGCCCATCGCCCTGAATACGCTGATATTCAGCAGCCCGCATCATTTTATAAAGTAAAAAATTTGACACGATTACAATACTTCCTCTTACTAAGAGTAAGAGAAAGTAAAAAAGTGTTCTCAATTCAGTGTTCGCCTTACTACAGAAACTTTCTGGAAATTTTCCTTCATTTTCAACAAGAGCGTAGAAAATTGATGCTCTCGGTTTGCTAAATTATACAAAGACATGCCCCGCGACATCCGTGCTATTAAAAATAAATTAACTCTGGCCATTACCGTATAAACATCTCATTATTAATTAATATAGTTAAAAAAATTAAATATTCCATACAGCTACACTCACCAAAATAATATATCACTTCTATTTCAAGAATTTTTGTAAACACAATTTTCTTTATAGATTATCTAGAGCCGTAACATAGGGTTTGACTATGACAAATACTTTACATTAAAAGGACAAATAAATAGGTCGAATATATTCCAAGTTTAAGAAAATTTCTCATCTGTAATTCTAGATTCGAATAAGAGGATTTTTTTGTAAGTTTTTTTATAATGTACTTTTGTTCTAAAAATTATGACGTCAGGACGGATGCAACAGAAAATAAAAAATAAAAAATATCAGAAATAAAGAATATCTAATTTATATGGGGAATAGCAAAGATAAGTTTTTGGAATAACAAATTAGTGACAAATAAAAAAATATGTTATATGAAGACAACAAGAGGTTTATTATTTTATGAAATAAATAAATTCAATTCAAAAGATGTTTATTATTTATTCTAGTAATATTATTGAATGACGGTTAGAAACTTCTTGCATTTCTTTTAATTTAATAAAATAATAGAAATTTTACTTCTGTTATAAGCACATCTAGTATATTTATTTCAGAAATGCATAGGAAGACGCTAGGTTTAATAAAAAAAAAAAAATTCATTTCATTAGTGCCAGAAATTATTCTCTAAATCATAAAACGTTTGGCATCGATACTAAAATCTAATCGATTTATCTATTCCAGTTGTAGTAACATTGCATAAATGTATTTCCCCTCTGAATTAAAGTGATAGGGGTAAGCGTTTAGTTGAATAATATCATGAGTTTTAAACACTTTGTGTAGAGACACGCGGACGAAAGGACAGCTAGCTAAATTTTCAATTTGGATTTTTAAAGTAAGTCTAATAAAATATTTAATTTAATATATTACATAAGTTGAATTCCTAATAAGGTTAGAGCACAATTTTTCTAAATTGTACCAATTATAGTTAAATGATGGACTTGATAGAATATTGTCAACACAAATAAATAGTCAAAAGAAAATTCAATAGATTGCGGGGGCTCTGCCAGTCATCCCCTCCTAATAATGAATGTATGTTAAAATAAAGTTGCTTGTAAATCAGCATATGTGTACTTATACTTTTAACTTATACCTTTTCCTCACCACTCTGCTGGCAGGTTATGGACTGAGGTGTTGAATTATTAACGAGGTTTAAGTTTCTTTTTTAAAGTTAAAATATATATATATATTTAACGAAAATAAATAGTTGCCGGAATATATAAAAGCTCACCGACGACAATGACAATGCGTGGAAACTGCAAATGAAAAGTATTTTGGTTTGCAATGATTTGTGGTCTTACGCAAGTGGAGAAGAGGTGAAAACTGAAGGCAATAAAGACACTTGGAAGAAGAAAGACGAAAAAACGTTTGCCCTAACAACCCTGGACATCTCGAGAAACCAGATTGGACACATTAAAAATTCTGGAACAGCCTACGAAGCTTGGTCATCATTGAAGAACGTTTATGAATCGAAAGGCCCAGTCCGAAAGGCGACTTTATACAAAGAGCTTTATCGCATGAAGAAGGACGACACAATGGCCAACTACTTAAATAAATTTACTAATAAAGCTGACCAATTGAAGGAGGCAGGCATCCAGATTTCCGATGAATTACTATTAATTATGCTATTGGGATCACTACCAGAAGAATATGAAAACTGCACGATTGCCATAGAGTTCAGAGATGAAATCTCCAGCATTCACAACTTCAAGGACAAACTAATCCAAGAAAAAGCGCGTCAAAAAGAAAGAAATTCATCCGACGGAAATAACGAAGCGTTACATACGAAAGCAAAAAAAAAACTCGCAAGAGTATAATAGTGCAGATAAAAATAAAAATAATTCGCGACAAACACGGAAAAGTGCGTTTACCGGAAAATGTTACGAATGTGGAAAAATCGGTCATAAAGGAAGCGAGTGCTACATACGGAGGAACCGCGAAGCTAGGAGAATGAACGCGTTAACAGATATTGCTTGTAAAACGGAAGTGAGGCAAACAGACGTTTGGTATATTGATAGTGCAGCTATGAAGCACATGTGTAACCAAAAAAAAAAGTTCCAATCATTGGAAGAAGAAAACGTTGGAAAAGTGTACACTGCTTCGAACCATTTTGTAAATTCATACGGCACGGGTAACATAAAAATTGACGCCAAAGTAAATGGGCGGACGGAAGAGGTGCTATTAAAGAATGTGATTTATGTACCGGATTTGAAAAATAATTTAATAACCGTTCCACATACATCCAAAAAGTTCCAAGGCATACAAAAAGAATGCACGGTTATTTTTGACAATGCCGGGACATGCGGGGTTCCTGGGCAATGAGAGGGCGGATGCCCTAGCGAGGGAGGGCTCGCAGGATACCTTTATAGGCCCCGAACCCTTCTGCGGCTTGTCCAGGAGCCTCATCCAAACTTCTATCAAGGGGTGGATAGAAGATCAGCGTCTGCGTTGGTGGGAGGGAACACCAGGACAGAGGCAGGCAAAGCTCTTCATTAAAAGACATTTGCCTAAATTTACCAAGACCTACTGAGCCAGACCCGAAGGGATATAAGGTTAATTGTGGGTCTACTAACAGGGCATTGTAGGCTGAATAGACACATGCACCACCTACAACTTGCGGATAGTGCGGTATGCCGATTCTGCAAGGTAGAGGAGGAGACCCCGGCGCACATCCTTTGTGAGTGCGCCGGCCTGGCGAGGATTAGGTTTCTTCAACTGGGGACGGGCAATCCCGAAGCTGAAAGCTTCATGACGGAGCCGCTCTCAGCTTTGCTAGGATTGATTAGGAGGGCAAAGCTGGGGGCTGTTCTGTAACTTAAGGGGATCCACAATAGACCTCAATTTGTAGGTCGCAGTGGAATGAGCCCCCCCCCCGATTCTATTCTATTCTTTTCTATTTTTTTGACAAGAATACAGCTCTTGTTAAAGGAAATGATGGATCAACAATAATTGAAGCAAAAAACAAAATGATTTATACGTAGTAAATACTACTGGAAGTGTCACATTAAAAAGTAGTGTGCACACTACTAATCTAGAAAGATGGCATCAACGATTTGGACATTTAAATTTTACTGATTTAAAAAGATTACTTACGAAAGATATGGTGAAAGGATTTAATTTAAATTATGACGGATCAAATGTAGATTGTGTAGTGTGTGCTAAAGGAAAAATTCAACAACCACCGTATAAAAGTGCCTAACATGGCGGAAAACAAAAACTCGGAACAGTACACTCGGATATTTGCGGTCCAATGAATATTAAATTTCTCACAGGCGCGAAATATTTTGTAACGTTCATTGACGATTTCTCACGATACACAGAAACTGTCTTGTTAAAACAACGACCCGACGTGTTGAATGCATTTAAAAATTATAAGAAACGTGTGGAAAAACAAACCGGCGATGTAATCAAACGATTGTGAACAGATAAAGGAAAAGAATATACTCCAAACGAATTCAATAAATTTTTAGAAGAAGAAGGCATTTATTTCAAGACAACTTACAGTCGAATATACTCCTCAGCAATACGGAGTTGCAGAGAGGGCAAACCATACTTTTGTGGAGATGGAGCGTTGTATAATGATACAAGTTAATCTACCTAAAACGCTTTGGGCTGAAGCAATCAACACAGCAACTTTTTTACGGAATAGGTGTCCGACGAAATCATTAGAAAATAAAACCCCTTACGAAGTTTGGTTTGGAGAAAAACCATACGTTGGATTTTTGAGATCAATTAGAAGTAAAGTAATAGTGTTAAAGAAAAAAGAAAAACATGGAAAGTTCGCAGCAAAAGGAGCAGAATATATATTGAGTCGAAAGCGTATCGCCTGTGGAAACGAGGAACGAGATCTGTCATAAGAGCCCGAGTTGTCAAGTTCTTCGAATCAACAAATAATGATAAAGACACTAGTGATATATTTATTAAATTAGACGAAGTAAATAAAGATAATAAAGAGGAAGATAAACAAAAAGAAGAAATTGAAGAAATACAAAATGAAAACAGAGAAGAATTTCTTCCGGCCAATGAAGAAAAAGAAGAATTAAGTGGAGAGGAGAACACAGAAACAAATAAACGAACACACAAACGAGGCGCTGGTAGACCGAAAATTCTTCGAGACCATGTAGGAAGGCCTAAGAAAATTTACAGAAATGTAGAAGTTCAAATAACAGAAGACGCTCATAAAGAAATGGATCCACTAACAGTAAGTGAAGCATTAGAACGTCAAGACGTTGATTTGTGACTAGAGGCAATGGAAACAGAATTTCAATATTTAAAAGAAAATAATACGTGGTCATTTTTCGGCTCAGGCCGAAAAATAAAAAAAATAATTTACACCAAAACAGTATTAGTGCACATGCAGTTCTATACTGTTGTGGAATCCCCTGTGAGTTTGTTTTGTGATAATCAGAATGCTATAGCTCTAGCTAAAAATGCAGTGTTTCCATAAACGTAGTAAACACATTGATATTCAGTATCATTATATTAGAGAATTAATCGAAAAAAATGAAATTAAAATATTATACATGGTACAAACAATATGGCAGCTGATATATTTACAAAAGCGTTAGCAAAAAATAATTTTATAAAAGGTATTGAAATGTTAAATTTAAATCTGTTTGTTATCGTTATAGTATTATTTGTATTGATATTTGAAGAAATACAAACAGTGAAAACATTGAAGAATTTCTCCCGGCCAATGTAGAAAAAGAAGAATTAAATGAAGAGGAGGAAACAAATAAACGAATACACAAACGAGGCGCTTCTAGAATATTTCTATTTACTTGTGGTGATAGAATATTATCAACACAAATAAATAGTTAAAACAAAATTCAATAGATTGCTCTGCCAGTCATCCCCACCTAATAATGAATGTATGATAGTAGTAAAGTTAGTCGTTGTAAATCAGCATACTTGTATGGAGGACTCGTCCACTTTACTCACTCACCACTCTGCTGACAAAGGTAAGTTCGTATCAATTTTTTTCACTTTATTAGTGGAGGTTTATTTCTATTTTTTATTCAAAAGAAATGGAAAAGGATTGTGAGATTCGGTCTTTTTTATTTAAATAAAAACAAATTCTTGCCAACGTTTCAACAAATATATTATCTTTATCAAGGCTTAAAAAAAAAAAAGAACATTTTTAACATTTAATATACAAAGACAATATAATTGACGAAACGTTGGCAAGAATTTAAATTTATTTATTAAAAATAAGAAGATCGAATCTCACAATTCCTTTTCCATCATTTAAGAACGGTCGAGCAGAATCTTCCATAATTACTAATTGTGTCAGGTGTGTTAAGTTTTATTTTTTTAAGACTTTAAACTGTTTAAAATTGCCGGCTCTTTAGAATTCATTCATAGCTATATCCCCAGTCCATATGGTTTGGCGCCAACATATCAGTCCGGTCTCCATTTTATTTTCAATTCTAAATCTTGTTTCTCACAATCTATTTTTTTTTTTTTTTACAACAAAGAAAAGACGCTTAAATATTGGTAACAAGAGGAAGTAGTATTGTAATTGTTTAGAATTTTCGATATCGTATTTTCACCGGAAGTTTTCGTTTTGAGGTCCCCTGAGTCCAAAAAGTAATCACAGTTGTCTGTATGGAACAGCATATCCCAAAAATGAAAAATTCGCTAGGGTGTGATTTATTATGAGTATACATGCGGACAGCGGTCCGACGAACTACAGTCACGTGTTTACTTCCACTGTTCTGTCAAAGTCAGAATGAAATCCATTGTATCGAGGAGAGTGTCGAATTAGCCTTGCATCTTCTCATTCCACCTGTTGAAACAATTTAAATAATAAATTCATTTTTTCCTTGCGCTTCACAACAGTTTCCACACAACCTTACTGTATGTTCCTTTTTTTCTTTGGTAAGCGATCGCCAGGATAAATGAGCTTTTATTTGATAATTACAATTATTCAACAATTACAATTTATAAAAATTGTTCATAAAGAAAATATGAATATTATTTAATACATTAAAAATTTCAATTTATTTTTGGGTTTTAATTTATTAACTCATTTAGTCGTACTGTAACACCTTTAGCTAAAACAAAGCTATTATTAGTAAAATTTCAATGAAAAATAATACAATTTAAACTTGATGATTTTTTCATAAATGACATGCATACAACATAGCATAAACCAATATTTCAAATATAAAATAATGATTTATTTATTTATTTATTTTTAATTTAAAGTCAATGATCTTTGTCATAAATAACTTGCATATAACGTAACATAAAATAAAAATATTTAAAACGCAAAACAATAGGTCGACTTTATACGTTAAGATGGTCGCATGGCCAACGCCGCTTCAACCCCGACTAGGATTTTTTGGGCAGTGTTCTGGTGGACATATTCTGGATCAGAGGATTATGGTGACAATTTAGTTTGGAGTGAAGTTTTGTGAAACTGGGCTAGCTCTGAGATGAATGGAATGTTAAGGTCGGAGTGATTGTGGAAAATATTTACAACGCAAAATGATAATTTTTTTTTTTTTTTTTTAATTTGAAGTTAATAATCTTTGTTATAAACAACACGCATACAACATAACATAAAATAAAAATATTTACAACTAAAAACAAAAATTTTTTTTTTTTAATTTAAAGTTGATGATCATTTTCATAAATAACATGCATACAATCTAAAGTTCTACTAGGATAAGGGATGGCACGAAACAACATTCCACACTCCTCCTCGTCGACTAGATCGATGAATTAAGAGGGGATGTGTGGGGGAAAAAATATTTGACAACCTTTGGCTCCACACCACCTTGACGAGCAAGGTTTTCTGAGTGGATGCCATCTAGGATAACATGTGCCATCCCGGCTGGTGCGGACCCGGTTTGAGAAAGAAAATTAACTGAGAAACGCTAATGACCGCAGTTGTCGATGCGCTTATATAAAAAAAAAACAAAAAAAAACAAAAACATGCATACCACATAACACAAAATAAAAATATTTAAAACGCAAAACATTATGTATTGGAATCAGATGTCTTGGTATCGGGAGTTGAAGTGATGAATAAGTGATTGTTAGTAGAGAGTTATATAGTTGTCATTAGAAATACGTACTACTGTATTATGAAAATAAACTATATTTTAACAAATAATTTAAAGTGTTTTGAAATAGATAAACTAAAATGCACACTTGTAATGAATATAAGAATTATGAAATGATTAATAAATACTAAAGAAATAGTGTTTAAAACCTTGAATAGGGACGCGCTCGCGATGTGTGATAACTCGAACTTAACTGGTTGAATACTGATGGAATACTGATGTATAACTGATGTGTCTCTGACAGAATACTGGTTGAATACTGATTGAACACTGATCCCCTCCTCCAGTGGAGCGACGTTTATATTTGCTTCACTCACACATCGGCTGATGTGTAAGTACGTGCCACACTAAGACATTTCTCTTAGTATATAGACCCTAGGGGAGGTCGGTGGCCGGGGTGGAGACGCTTGTTAACAGATGGTGGCCAGGTGGCATTTTGAGTGTACATTGACCCTTGTATGAAGGAAATAAAGGCCAGGTATTGTGGCGGTTTTTGTGACTGTATATTGACCCCTGTTTGAAAGGGTTTTGCCGGCGCTTCTTTTGACTGTATATTAACCCCAGTTTGAAAGGGTTTTGCCGCGGTTCTTGACCTGCAGTTAGCGGCTGGCTGGAACCACTAGCTATAATTTTTAGATTTATTTATTATTTAAAAATTATATCTCCTTTCTTCTTGCCGTCACATCACACATTAATTTTTTTTTTTTAATTTAAAGTTAATGATCATTGTCATAAATAACATGCACAGAGCATAACACAAAATAAAAATATTTAAATCGCGAAACAATATTTTTATTTTTAAAGGTAATGAAAGTTCTAGGAAGTTGCAGCGCTGGCTGGTTTCTTCCATCGCGATCTCCTAGTTGTGTATCTTGTAAATACACATTAGCCAATGTATATATTTGCAGATGCAAATAAATAAATAACAAAAATTAAAAAAAGTTTGGCCAAAAAATGAGACAGTTCAATAAAAATGCCAATAATACTCAAATTGTCGCTGTCTGGTTGAATTATTGCCCAAATATGGACAAACACTGCGTTTATAACAAATGGCATAAATTCAACTTTAAACAAATTCTATCCTCTTTATATTAGACACTAAAGTAAAAAAATGTAATATCGGTTTGAGAACCTAATTAATGTACCATAAAAAAAATAATATGATTTTAACATTTTTTAAAGAAGATACAGGGTAATCATGTCAAATTAAACTATTTAGAATCAACAGCAACACATTTGTTTAAGACCCTCTGAATATGAAAAAGTGGTTGTTAGCGGATTGAAAATATGTGCATATATATATGTATATAAAAGTAGCGCCTCCTAGTGTTCATAGCTGGGCTAGATTTAACCCATATCTACCCAACTGAAAAGTTTCCTGTTAGTCAGCAAAATAGTTATATACAACGTTCAATTGTTGCACATATCCGTATATATTGTAAAAACTAAAATAAGGGCGAAAATTGTAATTATGGGCGTTCCCTTAACACCCGGTGAGGACGCTACTCTCACACACACACACACACACATATATATATATATATAACATAAAGCAAAAAAAAAAAAATCTGGTGTGAACACTCCACACAATTTCTTTTACTTGAGTTTTCAAACTGTGATTGACAAATTTCATAGTTAGTAGACCAGATTTAATGAAATTCATAAGTGGTTTTTATGGATGAAATCGCAAAAACTGAAAAAAAAAAAAAAACTGATCAGTAAAAACGCATTTCTGGTTTACAAATTTTTCTTGAAACTCGGAATTTTGGCAAATCTATTTATTTCTAATTAATTTTGGTTAAATGGAAAAAACTGTATAATCATCTATGATAGCACTTTAGAGGGGAAACATAACCCCGCCCTTTCACCCAAAATCCCCTTAAATGACTTTACTGGCAGAAAAATTTTAAATAAAAATTGTAGCTTTTTATATGTGTAGTTGATATATCAAGTTTGAAGACAATTTTTTGGGCTCATTTTTGAGAAAATCGCAAAAAAAAAAACACTTTTAGTAATGTGGTATTTCCGGTTGAGGAATTTTGACAGATAAACTACTGTAACAGCAACCAAGAGAGCAGAGAAAGAGAAACAAATTCCAGGCACTCTCTCAGACTGGAGTGGGAGAAACCATATAAATATAGCAACAGGACACACAGAAGATATAGTTCAAATTAGTTCAGAAGATAGTTCACCAGTCACAACGTGTCATTACCCCTTCCACTCTACCTTTAATATACCATCTTTACTGTAAAGTCCAGGCAGTCAGTGTAACTCATTATTATGTAACAGTGTTAACCAAGTCTTGTTAATTCATCAATCCAGACCAATTCTCTTCATCCAACTCATATATTATATTGCTGGCAGTGCTTTTTTAATCCCGCTTCAGCTTCAAAATTTTCGAAGAATAAAGGTAAGTAATTTTTTTTTTTCTATTTAACATATTTTTTTATTTAATCTTATATTAATTTCTATTTTTAATATTTATTCTTAAATTTATGTCCATTTGTAGTTTATCGACTTTTTTCTTTTTATGAAAAGATCCGATATCATCAAAATACTAAAAAAATAACAATGTCCCAATTTATCCTCTTCCATACATTCAATAAAATGTATTTTATCCCACGACACGACACAACACTCGACATATTAAAAGCATTTCATTCCATTAGACTTGACAAATCATCACAAGACAAAACTACATTCATCACACAATCGGTACATACAAATTCCTTACTATTCCATTCGGATTAGCCTAGTGCTTGTTACCAAAGACAGATGGACAAAATTTTAACAGGATACACGCGTGACATGAGCCATACATTCATAGACGACATATTAATCTTTCACGGCAAAACATTCCATGAATACTTATCATCCACACTAAAAATTCTGACAAAATTACAGCACGGCAATCTTTGTATAGACTTAAATAAATATACTTTCTTCAGAGAGGAACGTAAATACTTGGGCTATACATTGAGCAACATTGAGTGACTTATATAAAATATTATAAGCTAAGCAATAAACTTGGGACAATGCAGTTTAGATTGGTTGATTGGATGATTGGTTAGTGGGGGAGTAGGGGAATTGGGCGTAACCTAAGAGCTTGTCCAGTTCGATGATCGGTCAGTAGTGGAGTGGGGGGAAGTGGGCGTGGCTAAAGTGCTCGTCCAGTTCGATGACGGCCGCCATGTTGTGCAGAAAACTGTTTTAGAACCATCCTTTTCTCCCTACTGTCGAAAACTATCCGATTCCGAAAAAATTAAAAGATATTAGGGCATTCTCAGGATTTGTAGGTTTTCACTGCAAATTTATATATAATTTTGCAGAATTAGGCCTTAACTGATTTAACAAAGAAAAATATTAAGTTTGGACGATCTTCTCAATGTACATCGGCATTTCAAATTCTAAAACAGAAATTGATTTCTCCACCCATTCTGGCATACTCCATTTATCAATATGAATTTATTTTAACCACGGATGCAAGCAACGTTGGCATTTCAGCAATTTTAAGCCAACAGATAAATGGTGAAGAGCGTTCCATCGCTTTTCCTTCGTTTTCCATCGTTTTTACAGAATTGTATTTTTCAGTTTCTTGAAATTTTATATAAAAGGCTCCGAATTCCTTTGTATTAGGAATCCACAATTTTTTTTTAGTGATTATCTAGATCGTAACATAGAGTTTTACTATGAAAAATGCTTTACAATAAAAGGACAAATAAAAATGTCGAATATATTCCAAGTTTAAGAAAATTTCTGATTTGTAAATTTCTTGTAATAAACTTTTTGAAATCAGAAATATGTTGTCTCATTTGAAATATACTATCAACTACTTAGTCATTCTTAAACCACATTGACCTCTTAACTACAAAAAAATTTACCCTTATCTCTTTTACTTATTTCAATAATTAAAACTAGATACATTTCACGAATTTATTAGTGACTTATATAAAATATTATAAGCTAAGCAATAAACTTGTGACCAATGCAGTTTAGATAAGTTCATTCAACCGATTGCGACGAAATCTTCTAATACTGGACGAGCAGAAAAAATCGAAGAAGTATTTCCGCTTATTTAAATTATCTTTCGTTAATGGAACCTTCTTTTTTTTTTTTTATCCCAGGTAGTAAAATTAACCGGAAATTGACCGGAAGTGCGTTTTTAAAGAAATGTATTTTTTAGTATTCAGGAATTTTCTATAAAAAGCTTTAACGATTTTCTTTGTACTAGGAATGTGAACTACACATAAAAGATGCTACAGCTTTTAGTTGAAACATTTCTACTGGTAAAGTCACTTTGTTTTATTTAGAAAAATCTATATTAATTAGAAATAAATAGATTTGCCAAAATTCCGAGTTTCAAGAAAAATTTGGAAACCGGAAATGCGTCTTTAGTGATCAGTTTTTTTTTTTAGTTTTTGCGATTTCATCCATAAAAAACTCCTATGAATTTCATTAAATCTGGTATACTATGAAATTTGTCAATCACAGTTTTGAAAACTAGAGTAAGAGAAAGTTGTGTGAGTGTTCTACACCAGATAATTTTTTTTCTTCATAAGTGACATGAAACTGAAATGAAATCTTCTATAAATATTATAAAATCATAGAAAACCGTTTTAAATATAATAGAGAATACTACGTACATTATTATACAATAATAGAAATAAATCTGGTGAGAAACACTCCGCCAGAACTTTCTCTTTCTCTGATTAATACAATTTCATCACGAAATCTTCTTTAAAATTGCAACGTTACAATGTATAGTTGGGCTGACCATAGAAATAGTGCTTGGGGTTTTACTTGTATACCTGAACGGCCTTATGTAGCACGCTCTATGCTAAAACCAACAAAGCTTGTGCTAATTCAAATTTAAACTGACTGACAGACCACTAAAATAAATTTTATCAGTATATATATATATATATATATGTATATATGTCAGTAGCGACTTCACTGGGTGTTAAGAGAACGCCCATAATTTACAATTTTCGCCCTTATTTTAGTTTTTACAATATATACGAATACAACGTGCAACAATTGAACGTTGTATATATCTATTTTGCTGACTAACAGGAAACTTTTCAGTTGGGTAGATGGGTTAAATCTAGCCCAGCTATGCACACTAGGAGGCGCTACTTTTATATACATATATATGCACATATTTTCAATCCGCTAACAACCACTTTTTCATATTCAGAGGGTCTTAAACAAATGTGTTGCTGTTGATTCTAAATAGTTTAATTTGACATGATTACCCTGTATCTTCTTTAAAAAATGTTAAAATCATATTATTTTTTTATGGTACATTAATTAGGTTCTCAAACCGATATTACATTTTTTTACTTTAGTGTCTAATATAAAGAGAATAGAATTGTTTAAAGTTGAATTTATACCATTTGTTACAAACGCAGTTTTTCTTACCCTATGTCCATATTTGGGCAACAATACAGCGAGACAGCAACAATTTGAATATTATTGGCATTTTTATTGAACTACCTCATATTTTGATCTAACTATCAAACTTGATCAAACTGGTGATAAAACTAAGATAAGATCTTATTTTACTTATTTAGAGAGAGAGAGAAATAATTTATTTATAAATATTTACAATTACAAATATAAATAAATGATGCTGCCTTAACTTAGTTAGGTTGCTGAAAACACAGCATACCGATCAATCGTGATAGATATGTAATTATAAATCACCGTCTAATCGTGATCACCGTCTAATGGTCCTTAATAATCAAAAATCATAATTAAAATCAATGCAACAACAGTATTTTACTGATAGAAACAGAATTAAAAAAGCAATGAGTAAACAATTTGTCGGTTACAAGATTAAAAAATATCACAGAACAAAAAAGATAAAACATGTGATTGTACATATTTACGTCAAATAAGAGTATGACTAGTTAGTCTTCGTCCATAAAAACTGCAAAAACTAATTAAGATAATAGACAGACAGAATGGTCAATATCTTTTGGAAGATAGAGAGGAGGCGAGTTGGACGTTAAGTCCCATATATATGATGCTGGATAATAACTATCGAATCCAATATTACATTTTCCGACAGGAGCGATTGTTCTCTTGCTTTCATTCCAATCTCCTCCAAGAATTTTCCGGTGAATCGGGCAATTGTTCCACGGACTCCAAATCACAGCCGTTTTACAGTAAAATCCCTCTCGCCGAACTCCTCTCGGAACTTTTCTTTCAAAAAAAGGATGCACTTCTCAAAGTTCTTTGGGGTGGACAATAGTTTCCTTGGCCAGCTCGGGGAGAAGGGAGGGTAAGCTAGAGGGGAAAAAAAAGAAGGAAAATACCAGGTAGAGGAAGATAATTTTGAATAACAATGGCACTGGGTGGAGAAAGACAAAAAAAAAACAATAGTGCTTCAGTAACGCTGAATTAAAAGGAAAATAGCAAAATTAAAAGAAAAGGGGCGAAATATTTAGAACTAATAAAAAAAAAAAATTACGTGACTGGTGAGCGTCGATCTTGTAAAGTTAAAGGCCGCAGGCCGACATCCTACCGATTACACTACCTGTGTGTTGCGGTTATAGCATCTCTGTAGCAACTATACCAGCTGTGCCTCTCTTCCACGTGGAGCACTGGTAGCAACTTCTCATCTAGGTTATAATGGTTCCCTTACACTCGAACAATAGATAGGGAAATAATATCCACTTTAAAACAACATTAATAAAATACAATATTTATTTACAATAAAAAAAACACAAAATAAAAGACATCCAATCTGGGAAATACAAAAACAAACAAAAAACTAATGATAACAAAACGAAAAAGGGTACTTCTAAAATAAGGCCAACGCTCCACTTTTCTTCTAAAATTAAATAAAATAATCTTAATTTTATATTATACAAAAAAAAAAAGGAGGTAAGGAATACAATAAAGGGTTGCGCAGATAACTTAAAAAGAAAGAAAAAGAGTTAAGTTAGTTCATTAATTTCAGTCGTAATGATCACCCCTTTCCAACACCAGGCCTGGGTTTCACTTTAACTTTTTTTGTTGAGGTTCACACACTACAAATGACCCACCTTTTTGGGATTTCAGAGTCCTGGCCGCTCCTCAGCTTAATTCGGTTAACCGCACAAATTAATATTCTTCTGAGGTTGCCAAATTTTTCGTCTTTTCTTTTATGTGACTGACTCTGAACACTTATCACTTTGTCGTCTCTCTTATCTGACCTTGACTCCATTTTTGCCAGCTGATGTCCCCCTCTTCCATCATGCCCTCCTCCACTCTTCACTCCATCAATGCTTCGTCCGTCTGCTGCTGCTACCTGCTGCCTTGACTTACAACTAACTAACCTAGACCTAATTAACTACAATAAATCTACCTTAATTTCTACTTCCTACTTCTCTACGATTATTCTAACTTAAACCTAAACTTACCCTAACTTACTAGCTACATCACTAACCTATTACCTAGTAACTAAGCCTTACAAATATCCTAAACAAGAGAGGCAGAGCAGGCGTAGTTGCCGGAGAGAGCACTCATACTTTAAACGCCCTTTTTTTTTCCGTAGCAATGGCCATCCCATTATTTCTTGGAAAAGCCCTATGTCCGCGTACCTTGGCACCCCATCCTTATCGACGCAGTAGACTTCCTCGAAGCAAGACATTCCTTTATCCCTGAGGTGCCCCACAATCCTTCGCTTCACACCATGATGGCGACGTGTGACAAGGAGCATGTTAAACGAGCATTTTCCCAATACATAGGAAGGGGTTTCCGACTCTCGGCCGCATCTGCGGCAAGGGACTCTAACATCTCCTGCCACTTGTCCGCTCATTCCTGGTACTCCACGAAAAGGAGCATAGTTCTCGTTTAATTTAAGGGCATTGGTCCATTCTTTTCCTGTGACGATTTGCTTGTCGTAAATATACGAGTTCGTTTTCGGACTGTCTTTAAAATGGAGGGTCCCTACTCCATTTACTACTGTTCCAATTCTTGAAGGCCTCTTCTCGCAAAGTCTGCCTTATTTTCCTTATATTATGCACTTCCGCAAGCAAATATCTGTCATTCCAAGTCTTTCTACGCATTCAGATGCTTCCTCCGTATAATTAAAAATCGCTTGGAACTGGGAATCAGTTACTCGTGCAAGTCTTTGGGCGGTGGACCAGTGCTGCAGGGGAGCTTCCCACCGAACTCCTAAGCCGCGAAACCGCCTTGGGGCGTAAAACATTGCGGAAGAGATGTTAGCAGGTAGCCCTAGAATAGCTTTAACATTTCTACGGATGATTACATCAATTCCATTTAGGGTTGCATGGCCCAGCTTTACCAGAGGTGCGGTCTGGAGCGGATATACTAACGTAGGGAAAATATATTGGTTGGTTATATTCAACTTCTGCTCTGGCTTTAGTAGGCTGGACGTTATTAGCTTATTGAGAATTTCATTTAATTTCGTCACGGCACTAGCATTGAACAGCAGCTCACCCTTAAATGTGCAGCCCAAGTACTTAATCGTATCCTCACCGCAGATTGAATCAATTTGTTGGCTGTTCTCAAGAGAAAGCGCAGCTTGGAGAAGTTAGCCATTCTTTATTACAATCGAGGTACTTTTGGTGGGGTTCACGGAGAGTCCCATTTCCTCAAAAATCCTCTGCACACAAGTGATTACTCTCTCAGCAGCCTCCTCATTGCCGGCGGATACAACCTGATCGTCTGCAAACCCTGTAAGCACAATAGGGTCCTGGTCTTCACTCAATTTGTAGCCAAAATGCTTTGCGAACTCAGAATCGCAAACTTCTCTATAAAGATGGTCGATTGAGAGATTGAATAATGTTGGTGACAGTGGTCACCTTGAGGAACACCTCTGAGGACTCTAATTGAACCTGTCTTGTTTATACCAGCGGAAATTGAAATCTTGTTATCACATAGAAGAGCACATATTAGGTCTTTCAGATTTGGGGAAATGCTGTCTAAGGTTTTTCTAATGTGATCGTGGCTGACGTTATCAAAAGCAGCAGTTATATCCAGAAAAGCCAGCGCACAATTGTCTTTCTTGCTTCTTACGTCCTTGAGTATAGCATCGATTATCCTAGCATTGATATGAGCACCAGGAAGTCCTTTCACGAATCCGCGCTGACTATATGGAACGCAATTTGATTACTCAACTCATGATCGAGGGTCTTTTCGATAATCCGGCGAACAACCGAGTAAACTGTTATAGGTCTCCAGGAAGATATATCGTTTATATTGACTTTACCTTTATGAATTAATATCGTCCGTCCCAACCGAAGAGTTTCAGGAACATATGAAATCCTCAACATTACTTCACTGATGTACTTGATTATATGAGCGACTCCTAAAACTTTAATGGTTCTGATAAGAACCCCATCAAGACCTGGTGATGTATCCAGAGAAGTGGATTTAATGGCCTTTTGTGTATTTTGTATGTTTATAGCAGGAATATCCGGTTCACTGCGGAGAATTCATAGCTTACTCTTTTATTGCTATTGACTCGCCCAAACGACATTTTAAAATGTGTTTCTATTGTCTCTATCGGACATCGCTTTGGTGCATCAGCGTTCATAACGTCCAGAACTACCTTTCTCCTCCTATTATAGCAGTTACATTATTATAACAGTTACTGTGCTAAATCATATTGATACTGCTCTCTTTTCTTTTCCCTTGCTACTCTATTCGCTCTTTGGGGTTTGGATACAGCACCCGAACCTTTACCTCCAAAAGCTAGTTTGTTCTTTTTTTGCATCCTGTAGAAACGCACTGCAGGGTGGCTATTTACTTCTTTTAGAAAGGTTAGAAATTCTCTGACGGCTCTGTCGAACTCTTTATCTCCCTCATCATGTAAACGGCGAAATTTAGTAGTCCATTCGTCGACTTTGGATTCAAGAGTGGGATCACTTTCACGTTGGTGTATGTTGGATTTGATCTTGCCTTTCAGAAGTCTTTCCAACTTATATTATTCGCTTCTATAAGGTAGCTTTTAGCGTAATGTAGTTTAAGCCCTCTTTCATTCTTAAAAGACAGCCTACAAATTTGGCATATTTTTTTTTTGTCCTCTTCCAAGTTATTGTCATTAATTGCAGTTTCGTCAGGTGGTTTCTCCATTGTCTGACCCACAGAACTACACGTGGTAGAATCGGCCTCAACGACGGCTCCCCCAGGATTGATCCATTACTCCTACTACTGCCATTAGCTAATCTCGGAAAGACATCATTAATGGGCACTATCTTGCCTAATCTTGTGCCAGTTTCATCTTCCCATTCAACTGAAACATGTTTTGGTCTGTCTCCTTGCTAGCACAACTGCTAACATTGATAAGTGCAGTGACCTCAGCTTTTTGAACTGACCCACCTGTCCGTAACACCCATACGAATTGTCCCACTTCTATATTCCCCACAGAATCGCTATAATTGTTCATCATAATGTTCCCTCATTCACTACTCTTTCCTGTCGAAGCCACTGCTTATTACTGAATAGTAATAAATGTTAAAAAAGTAGAAGGTAGACAGATAAATTAGTACTAATGTATAATTAATTAATGTTTAAAATAGCAAGTCAAATAAATAAATCTACCTACATTAAACAAAAAAACTTAAAAAGTATAAATAACTACATAACTCCAAATTCTAAATTTAAAATTAGATAACTCTGATTTAAGTTATGCTTTAAATAAATGAGATAGTTGCACACATTATTGGCAGCTCATTTTAAATAATCAATAAACGGACAGTCACAATACAGTGGGCGTGGTTATTTGTAATTCCAGTCCCCACAACACCAAAACAAACGAATTTATGAAAATTCGTCAAAGTCTTACAGAAAATTGAAAGATTAAATAATTTTATCTTTCAAGTGCTCAAAAAACTGATCGTTAGATTTTCACAAGATTTCCACCATGCACTCAGCAATAATCGATCGTTCAGTATGCAAATTTTCATAAACAAAATCCGAAGAGAAACGGAGTAAAATATCAAAACACGGGACACGATGTTAACGTCTCAACGTGCCAATACTCAATAATCATAACTCTAAGTTAGTCAGACTAAAATGACTTTTTTTTTTTGCATTATTTATTTTTAGATTTCCCCTAGGACCAATTGTTGAAATATGATGAGTTTGTCAAAATCTTCCAGAATTACTGCCATCAACGGTGTGCTCGAAGAATGTGATATTGCTGCCAGAGAGGTTATGTTCTATCTGTATAAAAGGCCAATTGATAATGTTGTTTCAGACCATGCTGAACTGCATCATTGGGCTTTAGTTGCAGTATTTAAGGATGAATTAGTACGAACAATGGAAGGTAAATGTTTTAGTTAAATATTTATGGTTCCCCGATAGAAGATTGGTTTTATATACATAGTACAAACTAGGAGATTTTCCATCGTGGGTTGTAGTGGTTTCGATTACCTTCAGTCCATTAGATTTTATTAAAAATATTTATATGAGGAATAATAATAATAATAATAATCCGTCTTTATTTACAAACAAGAAGACGGTTACCCCTGGCAAAGCGTCGAGTGAAGTGCATAATGTTTACAAAACGAATAACTTATAAAGTAGTTAATATAGTAACATGTAATACCTATTACTTAAATATATACAAACCAAAATATATTTTGTAAATATTTGGAAAAAACTAAATATATAAATAAACTAAAACAATATTCACCTAACACATTAGTGCAAACCAAATAAATTGAAAATTAATGAACCAAATAAATTCAAAAAAACCAAAACAAATGGCAGAATTACAATTTTTAAATTACCTACTCTGATTTATTCTATAGAATCAAGCTTCTTTACAATATTACAAAAGTATAATTCCTAGTTAGTGCTACTATTTCATGCTCAGTTAATGAATAACTATCGAAAATTTGTCCTCTGTTCCTATTAAGCACCGAAGATTTAGCTAAAAAATGTACTATTAACAATCTAAGAACTATTACATTTTTGGACCAAAGCCGGGCAATACGCTGATCAAGGACATCTTCCGTATAGATCACGCGATGCTTCAGCAGGTAAATTTATAATTAAAAAAAGCTCACAATTGTCTATTTGTAGCGGACTTTAGTATAGAAATACTCTACAGAACCTCGAGATTAATATAGTATCTTGTTTGTAAACATTAGACGTATGTACATAGATGGATTTCAATGTTCATGGAACATCTTAGTTAGAAATATAATATTTTTCTTTTTAAAAGCTCCCTTACATTAACATTGATAAGATCTATTCATACCCTTAGTTTTTTTTTAAATTCGTTTCCGACTACTGCAGCACAAGAGTCCAAGCAATATCTTTAATTTAATATTTTATATAAATAATAGTAATATAATTAATTTTTGCAGGTATTATATCAGAAGGAATATTAAAAGCAAACTATTTTAAAGAAAGTCCGTCGGATTCAGAATGTGGTGGATATTGGCCTCTTATTGCAATGATATCATCACCATATAAATTAAGTCAAGTTACTATAAGAAATCGTCTAAATGATACAACTTACAATGCAACTAATAATAATTGTCAAGATTGGGTTAAAACGGCAGCAAATACAATCAGTTCAAATTTAGCTACTGCTTTGAGAAACTATAAAAAAAATGGTGTAGTGTGTATAAAACCTTGTTGTCGGGTCTTATCAAGATATCCCACTAAAGGTGTTGCTTCAACTTTAAAGGAATTTGCCATTTTTTATTGGTCACATTCAACAAATCTTGAAGTACACAACTTGTAGTAAAAAAATTCCTGACCAATACGAGACAAGGTCATTTATGTTTGGATGGTATGAGGTGGGTAGGAAGTAACGTTAAGTTCTCTACTAAAATCTCAATTCAGTACAATTTATGGTTTCTATTACTTCTATAATACTCAGTTAACCGTAGAAATAATGCTGGAATTCTCGTTTTCAAGAAATCGTTCACCGGAACTGGCAACTTTATGGAGTAGATTTTCGAGTTTATTGTAAACTACTTTAACGTGTTTCTGTATAGTTGGTATATATATATATATATATTTTAATGTATCACTTTTACTTGAAACATTTTTCGTGATTTCAAAATTGATATTAATGCGTTCTGTGGGGAGGGGGGCTTGTCAATTAGGTTACACTTTAAGCTGCTGCTTTATTAGATGAGATAAAGAGCGCTACTATACTAGGTATACTCAGGTATACACCATAATCACACTACCTTTTTTTGAGGCTGGAGGGACAAGCAGAATTATAGTTTGTAAACATTATAATTTTAAATAAAATCTGTCCATTAAATTGTGCATTAATTTTGAGTAAGAGAAAGTGGTGTAAATGTATCTCCGCACATACATTTTTTTTCGTCTGGAAGCTTATTGATTTAATTTTCATGAAATAAATTTTTTCTTAACCTTTTTCTTATTGTAAGAATTACGTCATGATATTTTCTTTTTCGAATTTCAGTATTTAAAGAAAGTAAATATTTTCGAGGTCTCCTAAAGTGAAGCACTCACACAACTTTCTCTTGCTGCAGTTTACAATAGTTATTTATTGATAAATTGCCAACAAATTTGGAATTTTTTAATTAATTTATCTTAGGTATTGTTTAGTTTATCCTAGGGTTTAGGTTAGTGATTTATTTTACCTCAAATCATATGGTGCTCAATTTTCGAAACTTTAAAGGAGATAAAAATAAACGAAGATAATGTTTTAACGGTTTCAAGTTTCATGACATTAGAAGTAATTATTTCATGTAGATTAAGTTGTAAACTAAGTTTGTATGCTGTATCTTATTATTGAACGTCTAAATAAACAATTTTTTATTATTTTATATTTTTGATCTCTAATATTAATCTTTTTTTTTTTTTATTTATTTAAGCCGCGTCAATATCTGTAGTCATTGGCGATCCGGAGCCTTCTCAGTATACTGCCGGCCTCTGGACAATGTTCTCTCGTTACAGACAACACTTTCCAATTGTCGGACAGTGAGCAGTAGAGGCTCCTAGGAAGAAAAACTCTAAGGGGCAGTACAACTGGAATATTAAACTTGAAATGATAAACAAGTATTTTGGAAGAGGCGTAAAATAAACATATTAGGCCATTATATAATTATAGTACTTAGATTACTAAATTGATTTTTTTAAATATAATAATAATCCATATAGAAATTTAATAATATTTATTAACATAATAATATTTATTTACAGAAAAAGGGATTGTGGTATTCAATATTCCGCCACCCCTGCGAAATTATGTCTAAAACATGCCAATAAATACAATCATACCTTTTAGTCAGTTCATTAATGCATCTATCACAAAGATATTGTTAGAGAATATAATTATATTCATATTGGCAAGAAGCGTCTAAATATTTATATAGTTCAGTAAACATTCTATCTCTTTCTACTGAATATAAAAGGCACGTCATCACTATTATGGTAATATTTTTCTTTCACATTAGAATTACGTGATGCTCTAATATTTATTCTAGGCTGGTAAAAAGCTCCACAAACACCATGGTTCGATCTTAGACGGCCTAGTTACTGTGTGATTATTTACCCCGCACTTTTTAAACCATAGCTGTTTGGGTAGGGACTTTATGATTCTTCAATAGAACTTCCCTGTTATTCCTTTTTCATATTCCTCTTGCCCTATATGAATAAAGTGTGATGGCAAAAAAGATATAATTTTTAAATAAATTATAAATCTAAAAATTATAACTAGTGGTTCCAGCCAGCCGCTATCTGCAGGTCAAGAACCGCGGCAAAAAACCCTTTTAAACAAGGGTCAATACACAGTCAAAGGAACGCCGCTAAACCCTTTCAAACAAGGGTCAATACACAGTCAAAGAAATGCCGCTAAACCCCTTCAAACAGGGGTCGTTATACAGTCAATGTACAGAAGCCACCTGGCCTGGGTCAATGAACACACATCTATTAACAAACAGTCTTTGTTAACCACCGACTGGCCACCATCTGTCGCCACCTCGGTCACCGACCTACCTAAGGCCAACATACTGCAAGAGATGTCTTAGTGTGGCACGTACTTACACACCAGCCAATGTGTGAGTAACACCAATATAAACGTCAACCACTGGAGGAGGGGATCAGTCTTCAGCAGTATTCTATGAGTTACGCACAAGCTATCTACGATTAGTATCACATCAGCTATACATCAGTTTCACACATCGCGAGCGTGTCCCTATTCAAGGTTTAAACATTACATCTTTAATATTTATTAATCATTTCGTAATTCATTTACAGTTGTGCATCAGTCACTATTAAAAACACTTAAAATTAATTGTTAAAATATAGTCTATTTTCGTAATTCAGTAGTTCGTATTTCGAGTTACAACCCTCTAAACTCTCTAATAATCACCTATTCATCACTTCAACTCCCTATTCAAGACATCTGATTCCAATACAAAAGTTACTTGCAATACATTTTTTTGAAACCAGAAATAGGCAGTCTCTTTTGCTATATTCTATCAACTATTCGTCATTATTAAACCACAGTGACCTCTTATTTACAACAAAATTTACCCTTAGCTCTTTTCTTTATTTCAATCATTAAAACTCGTGTCACATCCAGATATATTTCATGAATTTCTTAGTGACTTATTTAAAATATTATAAGCTAGGCAATAAACTTTAGAAAATGCAGTTAAGTTCATTCAAACTATTGTGGCGGAACTCTTAATACTGGACAAACAGATAAAATAGTAGAGGTCCGCGTATTTAAATTATCTTTCGTTAAAGAAATCTTCTTTTCTTTTTATCCCAGGGAGTAAAATTAAAAAAATTAAATTCACTCTTTAATTTAAATAATCAGGTAACTCACTTATATTTAAATCAGAGCTCATCGCAATAAAACGCTGATACTCAGCAGCCAGCATCATCTTATAAAGTAAAAAAGTGTTCTCAATCCAGCGTTCGCCTTATACAGTACCTTATAAAGACCATAATAAAGTATTACACTTTCTGGAAATTTAGCTTCATTTTAACAAGAGCGTAGAAAATTGATCCTCTCATTTTGACAAATTAAATTATAGAAAGACATGCCCCGCGACATCCGTGCTAGTTAAAGTAAATTAACTCTGGCCATTGCCGTATAAACATCTAATTATCAATTAATATAGTTAAAAATATAAAATATTTGATACAGCTACACTCACCAAAATAATATATCACTTCTATTTCAAGAATTTTTGTAAACACAATTTTCTTTATAGATTATCTAGAGTGTACTATAGGGTTTGACTATGACAAATACTTTACATTAAAAGGACAAATAAATAAGTCGAATATATTTCAAGTTTAATAAAATTTCTCATCTGTAATTGTAGGATTGCAACAAGAGGATTTTTTTAGTTTTTCTATTATGCACTTTTGTTCTGAAAATTATGTCATCAGGAGGGATGCAACAGAATCTCAAATATCATAAATAAAAAATATCTAATTTATATGGGGAAATGCAAAGATAAGTTTAAACATTTTTGTTTGTTACAGTTGCCATGATTTATATTATTAACAAATTAGCGACTTAAATAAATATATTATATGAAGACAACAATAGGTTTATTTTTTTATGAAATAAATAAATTCAATTCAGAAGAAGCTTTATTATTTATTCCAGTAATATTATTGAATTACGTTAACAACTTCTTGCATTTCTTTTATTTTAATAAAATAATAAATAAAAAGACATAGAAATTTGGCTTTTTAATTATTTCTGGTACAATTATTTCAGCCTTTTCATAGGATAACGCTAAGGTTTAGTTTTAAAAAAATGATTTCACTAGTGCCAATATTAATGGAAATTATTGTCTAGATCATAAAACAATGAATGGCATCGATACTAAAATTAATCGATTCATCTATTCGAGTTGTAGTATAACTTTGACAACATTGTATAATTGTAATGCCCCCTTCGAATTAAAAGTGGTAGGGGAAGCGTTTAGTTAAAAGCTGCTGTTCTGATGAGATTTAAATATTTAGTTTATAGACATGCCAGCAGAAAGGTGCGTAATCTTTCATTTTGGATTTTTAAAGTAAGCCCAATAAAATTTTAAATTTAACATATTCCATAAGTTGAATTCCTAATAAGGTTAGAGCAGAATATAGTTAAATGATACCAATTATAGGTAAATGATGGACTTAATTGTTTTCACTTTATTAGTGGCGCCTTATCTCTAATTTTTATTTATTGTAATTTTATTACTGTCATTTGTTTTAACAGGTGGGTTAAGTTTATTTTTAACACTTTAAACTGTTTAAAATTGCCGGCTCTTTAGAACTCATTCATAGCCACATCCCCACTCCTTTTTCTAGACTTAAATTATTGGCTTTGCCGAAACTATTAGTGCGGTGTCCATTTTATTTTTAATTCTAAATCCGTTTCTCGGAATCCATTTCTTATTTTTACAAGGAAAGGGCGCTTAAATGTTCAAACTATTTTTAACAAAGAGATAGCGGCATATAGATTAATTCTCAATTGATACTGTGGGCCAATTTTTCTTAACAACATAGTTTTTGTTTCTCAAATTATCGATTTCGAATTTTCACCGGAAGTTTTCATTTTGAGGTCCCCTGAGACCAAAAAAGTGGTTTTTAGCAATTGGACCGTGTGTCAGTCTGTCTCACTTGGACTGGATTTCTAAAAAATGAAAGAATTTTCAAACTTAATATTTCGCTAAGGACACTAGGAGACGAGAAAATAAGCGTTTCCGGAAGTGCCACTTTACGGAATTTTTTTTTTCAGGTTTTTTCGATTTTCTCGAAAACGGCTCCAACATTTCTCACTAAACATTATATATCAACTACACAAAGAATGAGCTGCAACTTTTAAATGAAATTTCTCCAGGAAAATTCATTTAAGGGCACTTTTGGGGGAGTTGCGGGGTAGGTTTTCCTCTAAAGTGCTATTTCAGTTTATTACATAACTCTATGTTCTAAACTAGTATTAAATGTGTAGATTAGATAGTATCTAGGTTAGCATTAAATATGTAGATTAGATAGTATCTAGGTTAGTATTAAATATGTAGATTAGATAGTGGCTAGGTTAGTATTAAATATGTAGATTGGATAGTATCAAGGTTAGTATTAAATATGTAGATTAGATAGTATCTAGGTTAGTATTAAATATGTAGATTAGATAGTATCTAGGTTAGTATTAAATATGTAGATTAGATAATATCTAGGTTAGTATTAAATATGTAGATTAGATATATCTAGGTTAATATTAAATATGTAGATTAGATAGTATCTAGGATAGTATTAAATATGTAGATTAGATAGTGGCTTGGTTAGTATTAAATATGTTGTTGAAATTTCTAGTTTGAAGAAAATCGGATTACCGGAAGTGCGTTTTTACCAAAAAATATTTTCCAGTTTTCTGCTATATTCTCAAAAACGGGTCCAACAATTTTCACTAAACTAAGTATTAAACTTCATCAAGATAGAGCTACAACTTTTATTTGAAATATTTCTCCGGCTAACTAATTTAAGGTGGCTTCTATGGGATGGTAGAGTTACGGTTTCCTCTTAAGTGCTATATATTAGTTGTTTATACAATTCTGCCATCTAAAGAAAATTAATTGGAAATAAATAGATTGCTATAATTCTGCGTTTCAAAAAAAATTAGAAAACTCATTTTACTAGAATGTATGTTCACTCCAATAATAAACATCAAACATTAGTAAAGATTCCAAGTTTGAAAAAGTATGTCAATATAACTTATAATAATTGAGTTTTTGGAGGCAGTTAAATTTAATGATATTTTGAAGAGCTATGAAGTAAGCTTTCTTCATGAGAAGTTATTAAAATTTGCTTAATCCCAATAATTAGTTTATACTTCTTAGTTTCGCAATAATTACGTTTGATTAAATAGGACAATTCTGTATAGGACTTTTTTTATTTATGAGAGTAGTATATACGAGGGTAAGTCAATAATTATCCGCAATGTGGTTATATTTTTCATGATGTTGGTAGTACTGTCGTGAAGCATAGATGGCGCATGCGTGGTTTCGTTGTTGTTATGCTTGCACAGGTTAGACGCTACTAGGTTAGTTCTATTGTGACTGTCGTGCCCTTAACCATGGCTGCTCCGCTTTCTGTTTGCACCAAAGAAGAGCAGCGTTCAGTGATCCGTTTTTTGTGGTCGGAAGGTTGTACCAGGGGCCGAAATTCATCGAAGACTTCCGGTGCAGTACGGGAACAGTGTGTTGCCTCAACGGTGTGTCTACGAATGGATTGAAAAATTCAAAGATGGTCGTACGAGTGTTACGCATGACGAAGGAGCCGGACGACCATTTACCGCCACAAATGAGGAGAACATTGAACGTGCAAGTGAAATGATTGTGATGAACAGACGGGTAACTATTGATAAAGTGGCTCATTGTCTGCAAATTAGTCATGGTTCTGCCTACGAAATCATCCAAAACAGACTTGGGTTTCATAAAGTCTGTGCAAGATGGGTCCCAAAACAACTCACACAGTTGCATAAACAACAGCGCTTGGACATCTGCCAAAAACATTTGGATCGCTATGGTAATGAACTTGACATCTTCTTAAACAAAATCGTCACCGGTGACGAAACATGGATCCATCATTACGAGCCGGAGAGTAAACGGCAGAGTATGGAATGGAAACATCCCAATTCGCCCTGCAAGAAAAAGTTCAAAAGCCAACCATCCGCAGGAAAACTGATGCTTACAGTTTTTTGGGACTCACAAGGCGTAGTACTGGAACATTATCAGGAAAGGGGCATAACAATAAACAGTGCGCGTTACAGTGAGATGCTTACTGACAAGTTGAAGCCTGCAATTCGAAGCAAACGCCGAGGACTGCTGTCAAAAGGTGTTGTGTTGTTGCACGACAATGCCCGTCCACATACTGCTGCCCACACTGTTGAAACGCTTCAGAAACTCAATTTTGAAGTCCTGGATCATCCTCCGTATAGTCCTGACCTTGCTCCATCGGACTTCCACTTGTTTGGTCCACTCAAAGAGGCACTAAGAGGACGTAGATTTACCTCGGATGAAGCAGTAAAAGAAGCGGTGCATTCCTGGCTAGCAGCTCAACCAAAAACCTTCTTTTATGACGGCTTCAGAAAGCTGGACCAAGTGCATTGAAAAGCAAGGGGATTATGTTGAAAAAACAATGTTTTCTATTTGTATTACAATAAAATTTATAACTACATTGCGGATAATTATTGACTTTCCCTCGTACTTTTGGGGCAAATATGGAAAATATGAAGATTTTGTCAAAAATGTTCGTATAATGGATGTGTTGGATGGAGAGAATTGGTTTTGTTTGATAAGTTAAGAAGAAGACTTGGTTAACACTGGTTAACTGAAAACTTTACTGGATGGCAAGTAAAGTCCTGTGGGAAGACTGTCATGTTTTGTTAGATGGAGATAATTGGTTTTGTTTGGTGAGTTAAGATGGTTGGTTAACACTAGTTAACTGATATATTAATAAATAGACACAGACTGCTGGACTTTACAATGGATGAATGTTTGAGGTAGTCTGGTATGAGAATGACACGTGGCGATTGGATGTACTGTACTGATTTCAATTGTGTTTAACTCTTTAACTGTGTTTCATGTACTGTCCGTCGCTACATTTATACAGCTCCTCCCACTCTCCCGCTCCAGTCCGAGGGAGTGGTTGAGCTTCTCTTGCTCTCTGTGGTTGTTGAGCTTCTCTTGCTGTTACAGTTCGTAACAAGAATTGTATATAAACATAATAATAGACAGTTCATTTAATGAGGCACTCTCCCAGATAATCCTGTCAGAAATAAGACAATCAGTATACAGAAATTGATCTGTGTTTCCCAGAATATATTAATAACATACTGTTTCAACTTGCCAGTAGGAGGGCTTGATTTACTGTGGTTCTCAGTTAATGGAGTAGCAACATTTACCTTACAAACTGGCTCGCTTGCACTAGATATCTTCATTTTTACTTTCTCTTACTTCTAGTAAGCGGAAGTGTCGTAATCGTGTCAAATTTTCATTGGAAATGGTCGTTTTAATATTCCTGAGCCACAAAAAAAAAAAGGTTTTCAGGAAATGGTGTCTGTGTGTATGTATGTGATCAACATAGCTCAAAAACTCAAAGAAAGTTCAAAACTTCATATTGCGTTTACATATCACTATGGGATCCGACAGTAGGTTATCTGTTCGTCCATCGCTATATTTATACAGCTCCTCCCACTCTCCCACTTCAGTCCGAGAGAGTGGTTGAGCTTCTCTTGCTGTTACAGTATCCCGTTTCCTGAAGAAATTTTTCATGTGTGAAAAATTTGTGCGTGCGGGTGAGTGCATGTGTGTAGCACATCTGGTTTGGCTACGAGTTGTTGCAGCTAGCCTGCGATGTTTAAACTAGCTAGGTTAATGAAGACTAGCTTTTAATGCAGAAAGAAATTTTATTTAAATTTTTATTACTTTATTTTTCAGAAATGTGTTTTTTGAAATTTTTATTTTTTTTCTCGGCATGCGAGAAATGTGTAGTGGCATGCGATTTTATTTGACCTCTAATGTGGACCTTTTTCAGCTTGCTGAGGTGTACCAATTTTTTCTCATTGTTATTGAAAGTTATGGAAGCTGTGTGGTTTGGAAATATTTTATGAATTTGATGAGGACCATGGAATTTTTTCATTAATTTTCCTGTGGATGTAAATGTTTTTAAATAAACGTGGTCACCTATATTTAGTTTTTCTTTTGAAACATTTTTAATGTAATATTTTTCTCTTGCTAACTTGGCTTTTTCGTTACTTAATTTGACCTGTTTCCTAACTCGTTGTATTTTGTTGTAGAGACATTTAGTGTGTATATTAAAATTTTGTAAATTTTTCTCCTGATAATTCTGAAGCCAGGGAAACTGAAATTTCGTTCCGAAAACAATTTCAGGGGTAGTATAATTTGTCGAAAAGTTTTTGGTGGAATTGTGGGCTGCTTTAACTGGTGGTAGATATTTGTGCCAATTTTTATCAGTTTGCACATAGTGCGATAAATTGTTGGCAATGTCCCTATGCACACGCTCTAGACGACCATTAGAAGCCGGATGATATGGCGTTGTGCACACTTTTAATTTTTAGTAGCTCATAGATCTGGAGTATAATTGTGGAGGTAAAGTTCGTACGCAGATCTGTAAGAAGATATTTAGGCGTTCCATATCTGGTGAATATATTATTAACGATAATTTGTGCAATTGTTTCAGCTGTTTGGTTAGTCAAAGGAAACATCTCCAATTAGCGTGAATACTGACAAATTATCGTTAATATATATTTATATTCTTCACCTATATCGCTGTTCACAGATGCATCCAGTAGTCCAATTACATCAACGGAAATAGTGTACCAAACATTTTTGGGCTCACTGAATTCGCCAAAGGTGGCTTATAGGAATCTTTTGTTTTCTTTATGGCTCAGCTATAGCAGGTTTGAACGTATTTTTGTACATCATTAGAGATGTTTGGCAACTTAAATTGTGTTTTTATACGTTCATACGTTTTCTGCCTCCCATAATGTGCTAATAACGGATTGTCAAGATATAGGCGTAGAATAGTATCACGCAACCCCGGCGGTACTAAAATGCCATTATCCGAAACTGCAAGTAAGAGGGCTTGATCATTATTTTGTAATTTTTTGAATGTCTTAATTGTTGACTTACTGAATCGTCAGCTTGTTGCTGAGCAATCTCAAATAAATCTGTGGTCGGATAATGCTCATCAGGAGCTGTCTGGCCAGTACTGATGCAGCCTATATAACGACTTAAAGCATCAGCATGCGAGATATTTTTTCCAGATCTATGCTCAATGTAAAAATCATATTCGCTTAATTTAAGCGACCATCTATATACTTTTGGAATGAGGGTCTTTTAGATTTTTGAGCCGCTGTAAAATTCTGTAAAAACGATGGAAAACGAAGGAAACGCGATGGAACGCTCTTCACCATTTATCTGTTGGCTCAAAATTGCTGAAATGCTAACGTTCCTAGCATCGGTTGTTAAAATGAATTCATATTGATAATTCGGATATGCCAGAATGGGTGGAGAAATTCATTTTTGTTTTAGAATTTGAAATGCCGATGTGCATTGAGGAGACCATACAAACTTAATATGTTTCTTTGTTAAATCTGTTAAGAGCATTGCTATTTCTGCAAAATTATATATAAATTTGCAGTAAAAACCCTCAAATCCTAGAAATGCCCTAACATCTTTTAATTTTTTCGGATCGGATAGTTTTCTACTGCTTTTAATTTGTCCCGAGCTGGAGAAATGCCTTTTTTGCTCAATGTATAGCCCAAATATTTGCATTCCTCTTTGAAAAAGGAGCATTTATTCAAGTCTATACAAAGATTGCTCTGCTGTAATTTTGTGAGAAATTTTAGTGTGGATGATAAGTGTTCATGAAATGTTTTGCCGTGAAAAATTAATATGTCGTCTATAAATGTATGGCATATGTCACCCGTGTATCCTGTTAAAATTTTGTCCAATTGTCTTTGATAGCAGGAACTAGCGTTCTTTAATCCGAATGGAAGAGTAAAGAATCTGTATGTACCGAATTGTGTGATGAATGTAGTTTTGTCTTGTGATGATTTGTCAATCTAATGGAACGAAATGCGTTTGATATGTCGAGTGTTGTGTCGTGTAATTTGATAAAATGTATTGGATGTCTGGAAGAGGATACATTTTAGATGTGGTGATTGCATTTAATTTACGCAGATCAACCACGTACCTATATTGTTTTCGTAACTGGGATATGTTGTTTGGATCGACTTTTGTCTGGTCCGTAGACTTCTTTTTTAACAGAATTACCGGATGAGCCCAGTTACTAGTACTGGTTCAATCATTCCTCTATCCAGATCATCCTGTTTGAGAGCTTTTAGTATGGGGGCTTCTGAGTGTGATAATTTGTAAGGTCTACTCTGTACAGGCGGATGATTTTGTGTGTCTATGTGGTGTGTTACATCTGTAAATTTTGTTTTGTAGCTTTATTGCGTGTGAAAGTGTCATAAAATGGAGAAAATGTTTCAACAATTTTGTCTGCTTGTTTGGGAGAGAGATGAGTAAGTTTCTGGCTTAATTGTTGTTGAATGGAACCTATGGAATGTTTGTGTGATGAATGTAATATCTCCGGGATGTAATGAAGGTCGGCGATTGGAAAATTTTTGGTGATGGAGAGCTCATGGTGTGTGGTGTTTATAGTGTAATGGCACAAGCATTTTTATGCATGTTTGACAATGTGCGTGGCAAGTAAAGTCCTGTGGGAAGACTGTCATGTTTTGTTGGATGGAGAGAATTGGTTTTGTTTGGTGAGTTAAGATGGTTGGTTAACACTAGTTAACTGATATATTAATAAATAGACACAGACTGCCGGACTTTACAATGGATGAATGTTTGAGGTAGTCTGGTATGAGAATGACACGTGGCGATTGGATGTACTGTACTGATTTCAATTGTGTTTAACTCTTTAACTGTGTTTCATGTACTGTCCGTCGCTACATTTATACAGCTCCTCCCACTCTCCCGCTCCAGTCCGAGGGAGTGGTTGAGCTTCTCTTGCTCTCTGTGGTTGTTGAGCTTCTCTTGCTGTTACAGTTCGTAACAAGAATTGTATATAAACATAATAATAGACAGTTCATTTAATGAGGCACTCTCCCAGATAATCCTGTCAGAAATAAAACAATCAGTATACAGAAATTGATCTGTGTTTCCCAGAATATATTAATAACATACTGTTTCAACTTTCCAGTAGGAGGGCTTGATTTACTGTGGATCACAGTTAATGGAGTAGCAACATTTACCTTACAAACTGGCTCGCTTGCACTAGATATCTTCATTTTTACTTTCTCTTACTTCTAGTAAGCGGAAGTGTCGTAATCGTGTCAAATTTTCATTGGAAATGGTCGTTTTAATACTCCTGAGCCACAAAAAAAAAGGTTTTCAGGAAATGGTGTATGTGATCAACATAGCTCAAAAACTCAAAGAAAGTTCAAAACTTCATATTGCGTTTACATATCACTATGGGATCCGACAGTAGGTTATCTGTTTTGATACCTTAACCGGAAATACCATATTACTGAATTTTTTTTTCGATTTTCTCAAAATTGACCCCTGATGATTTTCTTCCAACATTGTTATGTCAATTACACGTATAAGGATAGACATTTATTTAAAACATTTTCTGTAAAAATTCATTTTTCTGGAAGGGGTGGGGTTAGCTTTTCATCTATTTCAGTTTAATATACAATTCTGTCTTCTAAATAATTTTAGTTAGAATGAAATGTGTTATTAAAATGCCTAACTTGAAGAAAATCGGATACCGGAAGTGCGTTTTGACTGAACTGTACTTTTTCTGCTATATTTTATAAAACAATCCAACTATTCTCTTTCAACGTGCAATGTGAACCACAGTTATTAAAAGCTACAAGTAGAGGCGAAATGCCGATTCTGGGCCACCTTTTTTTCAAAATGGCGGCCACCCCACCCCCTCTTGCTCATCCCGGTCATTTTTTTGCTCCTTCCGATCTTTTTTTGCTCTTCTTTCAACGAGAGAGGAGCAAAAAGGTCGGAGGAGCGGGGATGGCCGCCATTTTGAAAAAAGGTGGCCCAGAATCGGCATTTCCCCTCTACTGCTACAACTTTTATTTTAACCATTTCTTGTAAAGTCATTTAAAGAGACTTTTGGGGAGGGGTGGGGTTATGTTTTCCTCCAAAGTGTTATCATAGTTGATTAAACAATTCTACTAACTAAAAAAAATTAATTAGATATAAATAGATTGCCAAAATTCCAAGTCTCAAGAAAAATTTGCGCACCGAAAGTACGTTTTTACTGAACAGTTTTTTCAGTTTTTGCCATTTCCTCCATAAAAACACCTGTGAATGTCATTAAATTGGGTACACTAGCTATAAAACTTGTCAATCACAGTTTTGAAAACTAGAGTAAGAGAAAGTTGTGTGATAATTTTTTCACACTAGATAATTTTTTTTTCATAAGTGACATGAAACTGAAATGAAATCTTCTATAAACATTATAAAATCATAGAAAACCATTTTAAATATAATACAGAATATTACGTCCATTATTATACAAAACTAGAAATAAATCTGATGAGAAACTATCCGCCAGAACTTTCTCTTCTCTAATTAATACAATTTAATGAAAAATTTTCTTTAAAATTGCAACGTTACAATGTATAGTTGGGCTGACAATAGAAATAGTGCTTGGGATTTTACTTGTATACCTGAACGGCCTTATGTAGAACGCTCTATCTGGCACAGCACTAACATAAATTTTATCAATTTCATATATATATGACCGTGTGTATGTGTGCGTGTGTGTGTCATTGGCGTTTTCTCAGGGTGTTAAGAGAACACTCATAATTTACAAATTTCGCACTTATTTTAGTTTTTACAATATATTGGGCAACAATTGAACATTATATGTATCTGTTTTGTTGACTAACAGGTGACTTTTCAGTGGGGTAGATGGGTTAAATATCGCACCTTTGAACACTAGGAGGTGCTATTATCATTTACATATATATGCATATATTTTCAATTCTTATGCATATACTTTCAACTATTTGTTACAAACCAGTTTTTTACCATATGTCCATATAATGCAGCCAGAAAGCGACATTTTGAATATTGTGGTATTTTTATTGAACTATATCATATTTTTGCCTATCAAACTTGATCAAACTGGTAATAAAACTAAGATAGGGTCTCATTTTATTGATTTTATTTCAGACTAAACTGATTTATATCTTTTTGCATGATATATTTGTAGATTCTCCAATTTTTGAAATAAGATGGGTTCTTCAACATCTTCCAGACGTACTGTCACCAGCCATGCATACGTCCCCGAAGAATATGACGCTGTTGACAAAGAGGTTATGTTTTACCTGTTTACAATTCCAATTAGTGCTGCTGTTTTTGCCCATGCTAAACGGCAGCATTGGGCTTTAGTTGCTGTGTTTAAGGATGGATCAGTACGAACAATGGATGGTAATTTTTTTAATTTATAATTTAAATAATTAAGATGTCACGATAAAAGAGTGTTTTATATAGGTCCATTACATTAACATTTATAAGATATATTCACGCCTTAAGGTCCTTAAGTTCGTTTCCCAAACGGCAGAATAAGAGCCCACGTAATATATAAAATTTTATATTTTATATAAATAATAGTAATATTATTCATTTTAGCAGGTATTGAATCAGAAAGAATATTAAAAGCAAACTATTAAAAAGAAAGTCCACCAAATTCAAAAATAGAAAAATATTGGAAACTTATTGCAATGCAATCATCACCATTTAAATTACGTGAAGTTGCTGTAAGAAATAGTCTAAATAGTACAACTTACAGTCCAATGATTAATAATTGTCAAGATTGGATTAAAGCGGCAGCGAATGCAATCAGTTCAAATTTAGCTACTGCTTTGAGAAACTATAGAACAAATGGTGAACTGA
>JAAEAF010006742.1:0-11324 GCA_011037195.1 Triatoma infestans
TTTGGCTATCTATTTATTTTTAATTAATTTTGTTTGGATGGTAGTATTGTATAATCAACTATGACAGCACTTTAGAGAAAAACATAACCTAACCCTCCACCAAAAAGCCTCCTTAAATAACTGGAGAAATGTTTCAAATAACAGTTTCAGCTCGTTATATTTGTAGTTTACATTACTAGTTTAAATGAAAGTTGTGGAGCCATTTTTTTTTCAAACACGGAATTTCAACAACACATTTAATTCTAATTAATATTATTTAGATGACAGAATTGTATAGTAAATGAAATAGCACCTTAAAGGAAAACCTAACCCCACTTTCCCCCCAAAAGTGCCCTTAAAAGAATTTTCCCAGAGAAATGTTTTAAAAGTTGTAGATTCTTGTATGTGTAGCTGATGTATTGTAGTCTCTCATGGATGTCAGGGCTAAATAAAAAAAAGACTTGATTCTGTTAAGTATGTTAACAAACTGGACACCATAATCAAAACATAATAACAAAAATGGCTCATAACATCTAATAGCTAACAAGTAAAAATCCAACATGGGTCTTCTAACACAAACTGCACTCTGGCGTCTTTTGCCAAACTAATCAAAAAGGCAGCGCCCTCCTGGCCACAACTCAGCTATTCTGACATGAGACTGCCCTCAATCTCCGTGAATATACATAATTGACATTTTCGTAGCCTTCGAAAGTTACATTTTACATAAGTGTAAAAGACTACACAATTTTGTTTTACACAGTCATAACATAATTATTCAATTTCTTATAAAGAATTTAACAAAAGCATAAAGTATCATAAAGTTTACATAATTAATATTACCATCATGATCACAATTGTAAAAGAAAAATAAATTTAATCAGTAGGACTTGTCATGGGTCTTGTTTAGTCTGAATCAAGGTCGCATATTTGCAGCGCCACATATCCCAGTGTAGGGAATCTGAGTTAACTGGAAATCTTCAATATCTGTAATGACATAACAATCATGATCTAATATTTCTTTGACCACTTATGGTCCACGATATTTCGGTATTAATTTCTTGTTAACACCAGGGGTTACGTCAATATTTTTAATAACTACATAATCACCAACTAAATATTTTGTGGAGTTAGTTAAGTAATTTTATTTTTTTGAGCTGCAATGCCATTTTTACTGATTGCGTCCTCCTAACTATTTGTAAATTCCATTCATGCATGTCTTGATTCTCTTCCAGCAATACCCTTAATTGATCACTCTGATTGCCAAATTGATTGACACCAAAAAGAAGTTGTGAGGGACTATATCCCGTTGATCTGTTCACTGAATTGTTAACAGATCAACTCACCAAGAACTCGATCCAATCTATTTCGAGATTCAGAAATCTCTCCAAAATCGGAGTCAGAGTGCAATTCATTCGTTCGATCTGGCCTTTTGCTTGCGACATAGCAGTGCCTATTTTAATATGTTTTACACCTTGCACCTCAAGAATCTCTTAAAACGGTCTGAACAAAAGGACGAACCACGGTCTCAAATCAGACATTTTTTTAGGTTTACTATAATTAGTAAAATAACTTACTAAATGCTTAACTACTTCTTCGGCAATTGTCGTTTTCGTTGGGTAAAATTTTATACATTTTCCGAAACCATCTATAATCTGAAAAATATATCGAAATCCTTTACCCATTTTATCTAAAGGACCAAAATGGTCTATATGAATAACTTGAAAGGGTTCATTTCCTTTAGGAATAATATGTAACTCACCCTCACTTTTATTAGGGACAAGCGAAAAAGCGATACATTTCAAGCAATTTGAAATGTAATCCTGAATGTTTCTCCTAGCTTTAGGAAACCAGTATACTCTTGTAAGGTATTCATAACACTTGTCACTCCACAATGGCCTAAACCATCATGACAAGCTCTAATTACTTGAATTTCCATATCGGCTGGAACATAAAAACAGTAATTTCTTATTAATTTCTGGTATATTAAGCCATTCCGCATTTCGTAATATTTATGTTCTGTGGTCATAAGATCATATCGCAAGTGAGCAATTATTGGATCTTCATCCTGGACCAAAGATAAATTTCTTTCGAACGAATTTTCCTCAATAATCATAATTTTATGAATTCGACTTAACGCATCTACATGAAGCATTCTAGAACCAGATCGATGTTCCAACTCATAATTCCTAAGAATTAAAGACCAACGTAAAATTCTGGGATTAATATCTTTCTTTTCTAGCGTTAATTTCAGACTGTTACAGTCTGTCACAATTTTAAAGCGAATCCCTTGCAAATAAATTCGGAATCTATTCAAAGCATAAATAATAGCAGCGGCCTCCAGCTCAAACCTGTGGTATTTGGATTCCGCGGCTAAAGTTCGTTTGCTAAAATAACAAACAGGATGGAATTTTCCGTCCTTCTGTTTTTGCATTAATATGGCCCCATAACCATCAGAACAAGCGTCACAATGTAGCTCTCTTACTAGAGATGGAGAATAAATGCATAAAACAGGTTTAGAAGCTAAACAAGACTTTAACAATTCAAAACTTTTCAATTCACTTTCACCTAAATTAAATTCTTTACCTCTTTCAATAGCTCATTAATGGTTTAGCAATTAATGCAACTTTTCTATACATTTCCGAAAATAAGAAATGAAACCTATAAAGCTATGCAACTTTTTAAGTTTCTTGGCACTGGATAATCGAGTACATTTGGTGTATTCTTAAAGGTTGGGTGAATTCCGTATTTGTTAATTGTGTAACCCAAATAATCTACTTCATGCATCATGAATTCACACTTCTGATGATTAAACTCTAAACAATTGTCAACAATAACCTTAAGGACTTCTTCCAAGATTTGCAAACTTTCCTCATAGGTCTCAGTCGCAATCGAGATATCATCTAAGTATATTAAAATTTTATTTTGAAGTAATAGTTTTTTAAAGGCAGAATAGATAAACCTCATGAAAGAACTTTTCAACCCATTGCCATTTTTCAACCTGAATGGTATGCAACGATACTCCAAATTGGCCCACAAATGTTACGAAAGATGTCCACTTACGGGAACATTCCTCTATTTCTACATGATGAAAGGCATCTTTTAAATCCAATTTTGTAAAAACACATTTATTTCTTACTGTATCTAAATGGTCATCAATCCGAGGTATTGGGAAATTGTCTCGCATCGTTATTTTATTCAAAGCTCGATAGTCTACTGCCATTCTTAAAGCACCATTTTTAACCATGACAATTGGGCTCGCAGATTGAGAAATACTTGGTCTAATAATGTCCCTAGCTAATTAGTCATTGACGATGTAGTAACGGCTTGTTTTTCATCAAAAGTTATACTCCTAGGACGATAAAAGAATGGATTCTGATTGGGCTGAATAACTACAGACATGACTAGTTTCGTTACAGGGTTCTCTGGCCTCTTAGGCTTAACATAATACTCATTTATGACATTCTCTAACTGCTCTCTAACTTGCCAGCTTACTTGCGGATTTATTGTTACTTTGTAGTTTAAATTATCTTCCAAAACATCAATTTTACAAATATCATTTACTATTACCTCTGATACTTTAACATTTAAATTTAAACATTTAAATTTGATTAAATTTATTTTTTATATTACCATGCTTACCAAAAGTTCTTATCAAATTATCATTTGAAATATAATCTCTACCTAATAAACATTTCCAGCTAATTGTATTTTCCGATACTACTAAAACTTTTACCTTCACCTGAATGTCATCATTGTTTAATCAGTTTCTAGCTTATCTAGGATCTGAACTCTACACTTATTTACATCTTCTAAATGGCAATATGATCGCCAGGGCTTCAAGGCTGTTGATGCTACCATAATGGAATTGTTTAGGAGAGAATAAGGGCTTCCTGTATCTGAAACAGCTAAAACAAGCAAGATTAAAAATTGTAGGAGCTACTTCACAAGTATAAGAATCTGCAATACCTCCAATTAAATCAATTTGTTGGGTAGAAACGGGCTGTCGTTTGCTATTGGTTGGACATGTAGCTATTTGATACTCCCTCGAGCCGCAGCTGTAGCAACTTCCCTTTCCCTTTTTGGCCGCTTACAGTCAACTGCTCTGGGATCTGGTAATCCGCAATTGAAACATTTTTCTTAATTAGATAACTTGTAATTTATTCTTTCTTTTTGTCTAATTTCTTTATCTTCTCCGTTTCAATTCTTGATTTTTCATACCCCATACAAAATCATTTTGTTCTTAGGTTCATCAGGAATCCCCTTATTATATAATGCATTAGAGAAGAAGTGTCCACTACTCCTTTTGCCATCCCTTTCATCTCTACATAAAATTCATACATGCTTTCTTCTTTCCGCAGTATTTGTGATGCTAATTTTTCATGTACCTCTGCTGGACATATTTTCTTTTTAAATTCGCCCAGTAGTAAATTTTTAAACATTTTCCAAGTGAGTGTACATTTTTCGCTATTGATAAATTTTAGTGCAGGACCTGTCAAGCTTCTACGAGCAAACACTATTCTTTGTAGCTCATTCCACAGAAATAGTGCAGCGTTGTCCTCAAAATCTCTTAACCATTTCTCAACCTTAGCGGTCGAATTTATTGAAGACTCCTTCAATATCTTGAAATGTAAAATAACATCGTTTTTGCATTACAATCATTTCCTGTTCTTCCCGGTGCGTATTATTAGATAATTGTTCCTTGTGTCCTTCGTCAGGAACATATTCTATATCTATTTCATTTTCTTCTTCTTCTTCCACATCACTATCTTCTTCATCATCACATCTTCTGCCTTGGATACATCAAGCAAAAGTGCAGCTTTTAATCGAGCAATTAACTCAATCTTCCTTTCAATCCTTTTTTAACCACACCTTTTTAATTCATCTTTTAAACTAACTACAGTCATGTTACTTACGTCCTCAATCTCCAATTTATCATTCATTTTCAAAATAGTAATTTAAAATTTTGAGCGAAATGAACAAACTAACAAACGAATAAAAACCCAAAACACAATGAACTTATATGAATACTTAGTAACAACGTCTATAAATAAATCTTTTTCGAATCCTTGATCCCACTTCGGAAAAACTGTAGTCTATCTCTAGAAGTCAGGACTAAATAAAAAAAGGACTTAATTCTGCTAAGTATTTTATTAAACTGGGCACCATAATCAAAACATAATAACAAAAATCATAACATCTACTAGCTAACAAGTAAAAATCCAACGTGGATCTTCTAGCTCACACACACTGCGCTCTGGATTCTTTTGCCAAACTAATCAAATAGGCAGCGCCCTCCCGGCCACAGTATAAAGTTGTAAGAAAAATCGTCGAAGCCATTTCTGAGAAAATTGCGAGAAAGTGGAAAAAACCATTCAATAAAGTGGTACTTCCAGTTGAGGAATTTTGACAGATGACCTACTGTCGGATCCCATGGTGATAGCTAAATGCAATATCAAGTTCGATCTTTCTATGATTTTTCGTTTTTGTGCAATGGTGTTCACATACATATCATACATACACACGGACCATTTTCTAAAATCACTTTTTTGGACTCAGGGGATCTCAAAAACGGATATTTCCGGTGAAAACTCGATATCAAAAATTTGACACGATTACAATAGTTCCTCTTACTAGGAGTAAAAGAAAGTAAAAAAACAGATGGCTGTAAACTACTATTTAAGAGAATTGTACACTAATGCCAACGTTATACAGCGAAAATATAGAGGTAAGAAGTAATAAACATTCCTATAATGTAAGGAGCAAATATAACTTACATGTAGCTAAAAAGCGACTGTTAAAAAGTCCGATAAAGCTCCGAACTCAATGGCAATCAACATATTCAATAAAATTTCAGAATCTGTAGAAATTCAAGAGAAAAAGTTGTTTCAAAAACCTTTTTTTATTAAAACACACTTTTTATAAACTAGATTACTTAAAAAACAATGGAAGCTAACTCCTTTCAACAGTGACTGATCTGATATTGTTTACTTTACTAGTATTGTTTAATAGTTAATCAATATTTAGGTCGAAGATTATTTTTTGTAATATACCACATACACTTCTTCTTTTTTTTTTTAATTTAAAGCACGTCAACATCTATGGTCACTGGCGCCCTGAGCCTTCTCAGTGCACTGCCGGCTCCTGGACAGTTTCTCTCGCTACAGACAACACTGTTCATCACCGAACAGTGAGTTGTAGAGGAAGAAAAAATGAGCTGCTAGGAAGAAAAAAATCTAAGGCTAGCGCACTGGACTCGAACCCGGGACCTCCGAGTGGGAGTCCAATGCGCTAACCACTTAGCTAAACCCTTTCCTACATACACATATTGACAAGCCTATTGTATGTAAAAATCATATTTTCAAAGGAATATACTCACTATTCTATTCTATAAGAAAATTTTGTAACTATCTTTTTGGACAATTCCCCTTTTTGTATTAAAAAAGCATTTGTCGTCTTCTTCATACAGTCCATGAATAATCCTTATCCACAAAACTGCCGGATCCTTTTAATTTTTTCGTATTACTTATAATGTTTTTAAAGTTTTGTCCTGACTGAACGGATTTTAAAAACAATTACCGCTCCGTATTTGCCTATTTTAAATCTTCAGTATTATCAATATCATGAGGAGAAATGTCAGTGCCCAAAACATCTTTGCAAAAAGAAATTATCAACTCACTTTTTGAATAATTTATTCATCCAATCCGCTAGAAGTAAGAGTGTTTCTATGACTGAAATTTTCTAAAACTCCGATTCTAGACTTAAATGATTCGCTTCTCCTAAGCAAATCTTCAACAATTGACCTCAGTTTTTTTATTTTCTTCTGGCAACACTTGCATCGATCATGATCATAGTTAGGGTTGCCAGTTTTTTCTGAGACAATTTCTAGACATATTACCCAAAATTTATAATTATGATTCATTAAATATCCAAAAAATAGTATAAACACATAGTTTAAAATACGTCACCAACCTAAGCACTCCGGCTGAAAATCTCCTTAAAATTTAAGAAGATAAATAGTGTATACAGTACATGAATAATTTAAAACTATTATTATTATTATTATTATTATTATTTCAAAATTTAAATTTATACAAATTCAGAACAAGTTTTATAAAAATTGGACATTGAATTTACCTTTAGATTACAATAAACATTTGATAAGAATTAGAGGTAAATAACTCCGAAAAGTGAAGAACTCACTCCACTTCTTAATGCACACAAAACTCAAATTAACTACTTACTATCTCAAGGTCAAAAATGTTACAACATTCATTACCAGATTATGGAAAAACCGCTCAATATAAAGTCATAAATTTACAGTATTTCACTACGGCAACTAACATAAATTATTTTATTGTGAATGATGAAACAGTATAAACTGTAGTTGATTATATTAATTATATTTGATTTCTTTGTTCCAGCAACAAAAGGCCAATTGCAAAAGGTGCCATGTATTTATTTCACAGATAATTTACGAAAGTATTTTATATTATTTTTGATAATGCATTTATAGTTCTGCGGTTAAGATGAATATGCAGCAAAAATTTTTGTAATAATCTATTAATAAAAAAAAAAAATCGCTTTTTACCACTAATAAGTGAAGTTGCATTGTGATAAAATCCTTGACATCTTTTCTTTTATAGCTGAAATCCCAAAATGGTATGTAGTATTTAATTTTATTAATGAATACAATTGGTATAACTGATTGATAGTTTTGGGAACCATAATTTCCATCACTAAGTGAATTTGAAAGCGACTGGGTTCTGTGTAAAAATATTTGTTTTTTTATATATCTAATAAAGAGATGTATATTTACTTAGTTGGCCTACTCCACTAAGTAAATACACTGGAGCGTTTGCTTCTTCTTGCATAAATTTAGTATAAGTCACTTTTATGCTATTTTCAGATATCTAATGTTTGCACATTAATTTACATAAAAATGGTTTCGCTTGAAGAAGAAAATCCATTTCTTTTCTTATACCATTATTTCTTTTTTCATTATTATCACATGACAAAAACTTTGCTTAGGATGTACGTCATTTTCTAATTAAAACTATTTCCATTTGTGTTTTAAGAGTAATCATTTCTATATGATAAAAAGAATTTTAAAAGGAAAATTTAAGTGAAATGTTATCATGATGTACAACCATGAGGCTTTAATTAATTTTTCAATATGACCAGCTAATCTATGCATAATTATTACCCAATTCAAGATTAAGAATGAATAATTCTGACAAATCCCTACAATTCTGAACATTTGGTTTAAATGAAATCAAAATGAGAATCTTTTAAATTCATTTTACAATGTACTAAAAACAAATATAAAAAAAAATATCTGGTGTGAAACACTCGCCCAACTTTCTCAAAATTGTAATTGACAAATTTTATAGTTAATATACCAAATTTAATGAAATTCGTTGAAAACTGGAAAAACTGTTCAATAAAAGCACACTTCCGGTTTACTAATTTTCTTGAAACTCGAAATTTTGGCAATCTATTTATTTCTAAATTAATTTTGTTTAGATGGTAGAATTGTATGATCAACTATGATAGCACTTTAGAGGCAAACATAACCCTACCCCTCCCCGAAAAGCCCCCTTAAATGAGTTTACTGTGAGATATGTTCCAAATAAAAATTGTAGCTCTTTATATGTGTAGTTCACATTATTAGTTTAAAGAAACTCGTGGAGCCGTTTTAGAAAAATTAAACATTGAAAAATATTTTTCAGTAAAAACGCACTTGCCGATCAACAGATTTTCTTCAAACTTGGTTCAACAACATATTTAATTCTAATTAATATTATTTAGATGATAGAATTTTCTAATAAACTGAAATAGCACTTTGGAGGGGCCTGGCTGCCTTCCCCTCTGCCGTTATGCCAGTTAAAAGTTGAAAATGACAGGGAAGCACTTAGCTCTTGCCAGGGCTTGCGACGCCCCCGTTCAACATCTTCAGTAGTTGCTTGAGAGCAAGCATATCCTATCCTAGGTGCTCGCGAAGAATGGCGAAAGGCTAGAGGCCGGCGTTGGTAAAAAAAATTCTTTACCGAAAATAGTGGTCTCTGTATACGGGAGCTCTATGATGGGTCATCCACAATCAGGAGAGCACAGTTTAGCTGGTTTCGAGACAAAAGCGAACGTTTCTTTTCCTGTCTCTAACTTTATGTAACATAGAAACCCTCGCAAGCTGCGGACCTAAGCAACTCTTAAATGAAAGAAAACAATTACAATAATATATAATAATAATAATAATAGACAATAATAATAATAATAATATAATAATAATAATAATAATAATAATAATAATAATAATAATAATACTAGATATTTTTGCTTCAGAAGTTTCATATAATATATAATATAGTTTGTATATATATATTTTATAGAAAAGTTAGCCTATTTTAAATTAGGAAAACAGCCAAATGAGGTGGGATAGATAGGTTGTTAGAAGTACCTATAAACAACCAATCATCTCCTACTGGAGCCCACGGGGTACGCTGGTCAGCCAAATCGTTCTTTAATTAAAAACATTAATTTCTTTTTACCTTTATAAGCCAATTTCATATTTTCAACCAACTGAGCAAATTGTGCATGTCCATCGTGCGCTAATACAAATGTATCACGCGCTTTACCAAGAAATTCAATAAAATCACCATAATGCCTTGGCGATATATGTGTTAGCCTAGAATGTGTTGTATTAACATATGCAGCTACAGCAGCATCTAATAATTGCCTTAATGGTGGACGATCATACGGTAATGGACGATGATTATTTGTTCTAGCGCCAGTCCTATGTCCACCATTATGATGATGGCCATTGTTGCTATGATGGTGATGGTGATGATGATGGCCATTATTGCCGTTACTATGGTGATGTCCACCGCCATGTATACTGCCGGGTTGTATAACTGGAGCGGGTGCTGTATGATGATGGCTTTTATTAATACCACTCGTACTGCAAGGTATACCTGGTGCTGTTATAGAACATCTACGCAATATATCTGACAATACTGTAGCACATTGAACATTTTTCACTAGCAATGGTATCATATTGCTCAATTCTGTTTTCCCTAATGAATGACTAAGTGCGCAAGCCCAGTGTATATCATTTATTGCTGGATGTGTATCCTAAAACATTAAAAAAAGAAAAAAAAATTAGATGGGCTTACATGAAAAAGATGTTAGCGGTTATCATGTACATCTGAGTGTTGATTAGATTAGATTCTTTTAGAGGATTATTTATCTGTGGCGAGTAACCAAACAGACATGATCTAAAACCTCTCTGGGCTCATATAGCTACCCATACTAAGATTCACCGCAAATCATCCAAAAAAATCGGACCATAACATTAAAAGGAAATAAGCCCTAATTATTATTATTATATAACTGGGTGCCTATGGCGTGGGACCTAACCCTATGTGGTTTTTATCCCCCCCAATTTATCCTCCTAATTAATCTCCCCCAGCAGTCTGCCGGTTTGTCTACAGTACCCTAAAATATCATTCAGCTCCAACCCTCCCAGGCAGTCCTGCGAGAGTGATGACCTCCCAAATACGCGAAATGGGGACACTGACGTAAATAGTTGTAAGAGGGGCACTGGATAAAGCGGCGCCACAAGAGGGCCGCGGAGTAGGGCGTAGTTGGAGTGGAGGCCGAGGTGGCCATACAGCGAGAGACTCAGTTCTGCCCAGAGCCAGGGCGAAGTTGTATGTTAGACTGACCGCTACGCGCCCCCTTTGCACCGAGGACGCACTAGACCGGAAGGTGACCAGGACGCACTGGAAATAACTGGTTAGACAGGCATTCCGCTTGGAGAGCGAAACAAATAACGATTTTTCCTTTCATTTTATGTTTTATCCTTACTGTTCAATAAACAAGATTAAGGGAACTGGGTGCTTCGTCTATCTAGATGATGTAATAGTATTTAGCAGTTCGATAACCGAGCACTGCCAACGGCTGGAACGCGTTTTCTCCCGATTGGACGAGGCCAACCTTAAAATCCGGTCGGAAAAATGTCAGTTCGCCGCACCCAGAGTCCGTTATCTAGCGCATATCGTTACAGCGGCAGGAGTTTGCCCAGACCCAGATAAAGTCCGAGCAATCCAAAGATACCCTGTGCCCAAGTCAATCCTTGAGGCTGGCGGAGTTTACGTACAAAGTGATACGCCGACGCGCTCAGCCGTGCGACCAGAATCGTAAATGTCACCCCCGGGGGACCAGAAAACGAGTGGAGGCGGGCGCATGAGCGCGACCCGTGATGCCAAGAAATGTTATCTCAAGCTGCAGTGGAAAAAGCAGAGACCGGACTGCTATACTTGAAAACCCGGGAGCGGAACCAGTCTAGG
>JAAEAF010006743.1:0-52622 GCA_011037195.1 Triatoma infestans
TTACAATACTTCCTCTTACTAGGAGTAAGAGAAAGTAAAAACTTATTTTACCGCAGCTATATTAATAAAGAACAGTTATGGGGATAAACGCATAAGAGTCCGTCCAAAGGGTAGAAACAAAACTGCAAGATGAATGTTTACACAAATGCTCTCTTGTTTACTGTTTTAATCTCATAAGTTGTAAACAACGCCTTCTTTTTAAAATACTTTCAGACTACCTCAAAATTCCATTCGTTCCGGCAAGATAAACCGTCCATATTCGACAAACCAAAAAACTATACGACATTTGATGTTCGACATTTTTGCGAATGCCGTCGTCAAGCTTAAACAGCTGCGAGGGCTTACCAGGCGAGATTTTCTGGACGAACATACCCCAGCCGGAAAACGATTGCTCATATTGCTGCAACGTTCCGCTTGTCTGGCAGTGTCATTTGCCAAAGGCCAAGAAGTAAGGTTAGGAATGTTCATCTTTCGATACTGAGCTTGATGTACAACTGTATGTGCAGGAGAATCCTAACACTTCAGTTCGAAATGCGGCTAAAGTAAAACTGTCGTGTGGGAAATACTCCGGCAGTATCAAATAAGCCATTTTAGTTACTACATTGTTCAGGGGTTTCGCGAAGGGGATCAAGAGCGCCGACTTACTTTTTTGGCTCTTATTAGTATATTAACGAAGGAAATCCCAGAATTTTTATTTTTTATTTTATGGACTGACGAGGCAAAAACACAGGAAGCCATTTCTTTTTTTTAACATCCAACAGTCAGCTGTAAAAAAAAAGTTGGGCTTTCATTCAAAAATTAATAACTTGGGAACTACAAGAGCAATTTTAATTTTTCAAAATCAGTGTTTCTCACAAAAGAAAAAAAAGTACTTTCTGGAATTCATATTAAAAAATAGGGGTTCTCGTTTGAAACAAAAAAGTTTGTTTCTGTAACCTGCATATCAGCAGCAAAAATTTTTTTTTTTATAATATCATTAGATACTACTCAAAAAATAAACGGAGTTATGATTTGAATTTTTTTTCCATCATCAATAATTACCGCGAAAAAGGGGGTGGACAACTTAGCCCGGACACCCTGTATTTTGACAAACCCTGAATAAGATAGAAATATCTATGCGCCTGTTTGTATACCCATGGATAGAATTTTTAATAATTTGGAGAACAAATAGAACAATTGGTACTAGAGAAGAACTTTTTATAGTAAATTTGTCATTCTATACACAATGTCTTGTTTTTTGTATGCTGGATATTTTTGTAGCCTGATTGATTAATTTTTTACTAAACGTATAGTAGTTATCCTTAACAATATGGTATTCGGGAGCCATATATTACTCAAGTTGGTTTTAGTAGCTTAATGTGATTGCACTGCAGAATGCATCATAGAAACCAAACCCAGAAACGCACTAATCTTGCAATTTAGAAATACCATCTAAAATCGATTATTCCAGAGAAATTTAAAAAAAAAAGTACCATAAACCTAAAGATATCGTTAGAGTCGTTCCCGAGAAAATTCCAGAAACTTACCACTCTACTGGTTAACCGATAGTTATTCAGTTTTAGGATTTGAACATTGCAATTTAATTTTCTAGTGGATTGGGTTCGCATAGTACGAAAATATCAGTGATTTCTTTTCCATAATAACTTATTTTAGTTTATGATTATTTGACAAGTTTCGGACGTTCGACTATCGTCAAGATATCTTGATAAACAAGGTGATAACACAAATTGCCACAGTTTATCAAGACATCCTGATGATGGGCGAACGCCTTAAAATCGATCGATGAACACAAAATGAATCAGGAAAAATCTATGATATTTTAATTTTAATGCAGATTTTTAAAAAACCATAGACTGTAACGAAATGTAATTGAAAAATCAATTATTCTAGAGAAATGTCTCTGATAAAAATTGATAAATCTATGTGTTAGATGTGAGCTCCCCGCTATTTTTCAAGACATTTTGTTTACACACACACACACACCTAAGCATTCGCTTTTTAAAACATTTTTTGTTTTTTAGGAAATCTCCAACATTTGTTTCCTTTTAAAAACTAATTTCAAAAGCTTGACACTGTAACGGCAAGAGAGAGAGAGCCAAGCCCGACCGAGAGAAAACAGACTCTCTCTCGTATTCTTTCACTTAAGCAGGCTAGAGTGGGGAGAACCTATATATAAGCCAGTAAGAGATCTAGACATCAATCTATCAGATTCAACCATATACATCGCATCATGTCATATCTCTACTACCATCTTTTATTCCATAAAAATCACTACAGTCCAGTGCAGTTTGTATAACAGTGTCTTCATATCTCGTCTAATTAATCAATTCCAATTTCTCTCGGCAAGAGAGAGAGTCTGTTTTCTCTCGGTCGGGCTTGGCTCTCTCCTTGCCATTAGAACACGATGGCAATACTTTCTCTTACAGCCATTAGAGAAGGTTTAATGAAATATCGTATGGTAATTATGGCTGACACTAAATATCCGTTTAAATTTAATACTATACGGCTATAATTTTCGAAAGTTCATAAAGGATGATTATGAAAATATCATTGAATAAAGGAATTCTTAAAGTTGGAAATTTAATATAAGAATGTCAATTTGATTGCATTATTCTTCTATGAATCCTTCCATATAGGAAGTCACATGGTGTTTCTATCGAATTTTCTTTATATATAGATGAATTAATTTACAACAGATTGTGTTAGATAACACAATAGTAAATTCATTTCATCAACTGCAAAATAGACATGCAAAATATTGGCATAAAAGGGAACAGTTTTCAAAGGATATAAAGGAGAAGAAGAAAGTATACCATTACAAAGCATGTCAACAGAATGTATAAAGACAACTTGAATATTAAATACATTGTGTTATTATGAAGCGGTAAAGTTGCTTTGTTAGTTAGGTCATGCTCATTATATTGTTTACTTGAAAATGAAATGCTGTTGTTTAATATATTCCAAATTTTTTTGACACATAACATTATCTTCTTCAAAATAGATCTTTGTATTGTAGGTGTAACTAAATATACGTGTATGCATATCACTTAGCGAGATTATCTCAATGCTAGCGAATTCGGTTTGGGACGCGAAAATCGAGTCCAGATTTAGAATTTCTCGTCCCAGGATCCTCTACAGCTCACTGTTCGGTGATGGACAATATTGTCTGTGACGAGAAAACACTGCCAGGAGGGCCGGCAGTTCATTGAAAGTGTGCAAGTGATAATGACAACAGTTGTTGACCCGGCATAATATAAATTACTAATAATTCATATATACATATATTTATTTCTTGCTTGTTGTGAAAAGTAGTTAGGTATTTATGAGTTACAAAGGATCCAGTAATGGTGGCACTTCTTTCGTTAATTTCATTTATAAATTTCATCATTTCATTGCTTTAAATTGGATCTCCAAGCCGGACTTTTAGAATAACAATGTTCCCTTTTATAGCAATCATTTTTTGAAAAACACTATTCAAGTATTAATGATAAAAGTGTAGATAAGGTTTTTTTAGTTTATTTTTTCCTTATATAATCTAATTATGTTTATTTACTTTTGTGTAAATATGTGAGCTTGTAGAGTGTACTTAGGCACAGGAGCCGGAAACCTCTTTCTTTCAGTTGTCTTGTTTTTACGATTTTATTTGTAAATAAACTTATTCTATTCTAATGATTCAAGTTTATCATGTAATGGTAAGTTCTTCTCGTTAATTACTTCTTTATGTTTTTAATAATTTTCGTTTGTCTGGGTAGGACACTTTTAGATTTATAAGAAGTTGTGAGTAACAAGGGGGTATGGAGTGGAGATATCCGCCATGTTGGTCCATATACAACTGTAGTGGAAGAAAGAAATAGAAAAATAATAGTTTTTAAAAATAATTTAGAATATTTTATAGTATCAAAAATCTAATTTTATTATTTTAAATGTATCTTAGTGCTGTGAATTTACCTTCAAAAAGAATGTATTTTAGAGTCAGGCACTGTAAATTGTGGTCATTGCTAGTAGTGAAACAAAGGAACAAAATTAATACAATGCGAGCTTGGACAACTGCTTTGTTAGAGAGAATTCCTTAAGACAGTCAGACTCCTGCCTTTAAATAAGACAGTCGTATTCTGCATCCAAAGCCAGAACACTTCAGGAATCGCTCTCCTAGTATCAATGCCAGTTTTACAATAAATTAAATAAGTTTATAATATCAAATAAGTTCTAGTTATTATTTTAACAGAATATATTCATTGTTAACAGTGGAGATTTCTTGATTATTGCTAATATTTCATTCTCTTTTAAACCATTATTACATTACATTGGTGCCAGCTGTTTGGGATATTTTCAACCAGAATCCACAAATTAAAAGTACGTACAATTTTCAATTTCATAATTACACAAATTATCCATCAGATAATTTGATTGTTTTTAATTATTTTCTCAGCCGAAATATCTTAAATATTTCCCATAATTGAATTTTCTAATGAATTTCACTTTTAAATTTTTGTATTTGCACCTTTTCCCTTGTGAATTTTGTATTTCCAAAATATATAAAATTAACGGACAAAGTTAATTTGAATATGAATCGACGTTGCTGTAGAACATTTACTTGCTCAGCAACAATTAGCCAATCCTCCTCCCACGCCCAGTAATCAACCAGCTAGTTCCTTAAGAAACTTGCAATTGATAAACAGTTTACCCACTTTCGATGGCGAAAATTCAGCCAAAGTGTCAGATTTCCTTGACCAAATTAGCCATTGTGCTAGTCTTTCTGGCTGGGACGACGCAGCGAAATTAGAAATATTAGCACTTAGGCTCTCAGGATCTGCAAAAATATTTTACGACACCCAGAAAGCCGAATTACAACGCCAGGGTACATTATAACGTATCCTCTAATTTCAGAGCGACTTCTAGTCCGATTTCGTAAGGAGAAAACACCGCTAGTCTTCTTACAACAGATGACTAATATTCAATCTCTTCCAACAGAGTCTCCTGAAACCTTCGGGGATAGGATTAGACACATCCAATCCGCCATTCATTTAAAAGCACAAGCTAACCCACTCGAGGTCTTACAAACTATTTTAGATAAACTGGCCACTGATGCATTCCTGAAGTCACTTTCTCAACCACTTCGTAATGAGGTACGAACTAAGGTACCTCAAAAATTAGACGAAGCACTTTCTTATGCCAATGCCCTGAAAGAAGTACAGGCTTCTGAAACAAACCCTACAGTTTTCGCTGTCACTTCGAAAAGTTCTAATACTAGCACACCCCCCATCTCCTTGTCGTTTCTGTGGACAAATGCATTTCCACAGAGAATGCCCGCATCAAAATAAAAATCAGAAACCAAAACCTACTACCACCTCTAGAGTTTTTATGTATTAAAGTATAGGGCTTGCCGCCAATGTTCCGGTCCATATTTTGACGTGGACTGCACCAACAAATTTAGACCAAAACCTCGTACAAACTTTGGCAAAATGCCTAACAATTTTAATATACCAAAAAATTTTAATCACAGAGTAAATAGTAATAATCGCTATAACAATAATAATAATAGTAGTCAATTTATAGTAACAATCATAATCCTCGAGTTAATTCAATAATTCACGATTTAACTCTTATTCAGATAGACCCCAGCATAGTCATAATAATAATAATCATAATGGTAACGAAACTAGCTATAGTTATGAATTTTTGAATGAAAAAAACTTTTTTTACCGCTGCAAAAGTAATAAAAAACAGTTATGGATAAACGCATAAGAGTCTTCAAAGGGTAGAAACAAAACTGCAAGATGAATGTTTACACAAATGCTCCCTTGTGTACAAATTGGCCCACTTGCCAATTTTGTTCAAAATTTGGACATATGGCTCGAAATTGTTTCCAGATACAGCCAAAAAATAGTTAAGCCCACAGCCGCTCTCATGAACGGCTGAAGTTATGACTATGGTTCTCATTCCTGCTTTCGCCAATTCTGACAATTTGTTAGTAAATTTAAGAACTGGCAAAAAATTTATTCATGCCCTTGTAGACACTGGAGCTAGTCACAGCCTAGTGGATTCCAGTTTTTGTCGAAATAAAACCTTCAGCATTCCAACATTATTTTAAAATCTCTGACTAATCAAGTAATACCTAATTATGGCATCACGTCCCTTCATTTGCATGCGGACAATGTCGAAAATTCCAATTTTTCAGGCGAATTCATAAATTCGCAATTAAAAGGCAATTTCCAATTAATACTAGGTAGAGATGTCCTTACATTACATAGGGCAATTATTAATTTGCGCACACGTACACTAACGCTCAATAAATTCAACATTCCATTTTCAAATAGTGCTCAAACGCACTAAATCAATTCGATTCAACAGCTACCCTTACCCAAAACCCTGCACCTACGCCACAAAATTGTAATGCCACCTCGCGCACACATAATACAAACACATACACCATATACAAAAATTCCTCTCGACACACAAATTCTGCTTACACAACACAATTCCCTACCTACGGGTCTCTACATGCCCAATTCTATCGAACATATTGCTAACAATAAGCACCATCGACCTTATAAACACTAACTCACACGAAATTGCTATTCAAAAACACTTTCCAATCGCATATATCGAATACGATTTTGAAACAGACTTACAGACTCACACCATAAACGCAGTACAATCTGCCACTCAAACTAACACAAACGAAATCGCTCTATTTCAACAAGAACTTCTCAACAAATTAACGCTCCCAACAGATTATCTCCCAAATTTTTCGTGCCGAAAAATTTCCCCAGGAGGGGGGATAATGCAGTGGAAGAACGAAATAGAAAAATAATAGTTTTTAAAAATAATTTAGAATATTTTATAGTATCAAAAATCTAATTTTATTATTTTAAATGTATCTTAGTTCTGTGAATTTATCTTCAAAAAGAGTGTATTTTAGTGTCAGGTACTGTAAATTGGAGTCATTGCTAGTAGGGAAACAAAGGCACAAAATTAATACAATGCGACTTGGCCAACTGTTTTGTTAGAGAGCATTCCTTAAGACAGTCAGACTTCTGCCTTCAAACAAGACAGTCGTATTCTGCTTCCAAAGCCAGAACACTTCAGAAGGCCAGAACACTTCAGGAATCGCTCTCCTAGTATTAGTGGCAGTTTCACAATAAATTAAATAAGTTTATAATATCAAATAAGTTGTAGTTATTATTTTAACAGAATATATTTATTGTTAACAGTGGTGATTTCTTGATTATTGCTAATATTTCATTCTCTCTTAAACTTACATAACATTATACAACTCACAATCACCAGTGGTTCTAAAAGATTTCAGAAAATACTTGAACTGTTTGAATATTACATTGATTGCATCATTTAATGAAACCAACGTCGCAATCATAATCTGAAAATCATCTAACATCTTCATGATTCCTTATGTGTATGGTTAGGCTAATCGTTACGTGCATAATTTCTTAATCCTTACATGTCAATCAGAAGATTAGAATTATCATGTGGAACCCACGCCCACATTTGATACTTTCACTTCTACACTGTGATTGGCTAATTATTTATAGTTAATTATTTCTTTGAAAATTTACTAATTTTGCGTTCGTAATTTTTGTATCAATTATAAAATTGTGCAATATATATTTTGTAAAAAAAAAAAAAAAAATGCAAAAACATTCCATTTATTTCTGACATATTATTTACTATTTTTATAATTAATGTGAGCTATAAAGAAAAGAATCTGGTGTGAAACACTCGCACAACTTTCTCTTACTCCAATTTTCTAAATTGTACACAAATTTTATAGTTTGTGTACAAATTTGATGAAATTCCTTAGAATTCGTCGAAAACTGAATAAAATGTTTAGTAAAAGCGCAGTTCCCGTTTACTAATTTTCTTGAAATTCGGAATTTTGGCTATCTATTTGTTTCTAATTAATTTTGTTTGGATGGTAGAATTGTATAATCAACTAAGATAGCACTTACCTCACGAGGCCAACGGAGTTGGGCAGCGGTATTATTCGCTGCTATTCAGATGGCTGTAGGAAGGAGGGCACTGGCCTGTCGGAGGCGGGAACATGGTTTCAGGAGTTGGACAGAGGGAGTTCGGTGGCCTTGGGTGGGTTGGCCACGGTCTTTCAGGCAGAGATGGTGGGCATTATTAAATGCTGCCATCTGGTGGGGGAGTGGCAGGGAGAGTTCAAGGAAGTGCGGATTTTCTCGGATAGCCAGGCCGCACTAAGGGCTTTGAGTAAGCCTTGTTGGAGTTCGAAATTAGTGGGAGAATGTCGGAGGAAGCTCAATGCTTTAGCACGGAGGGGTAGAGGAATAGAGGGAAATGAGAGGGCAGACCAGTTGGCTAGGGAGGGATCATCTCAAACATTTTGCGGTCCTGTACCAGCCCTGGCTGTCACAAAGACGTTTCGTGACAAACAGATTAGACTTTGGGAGACGAAAGTTTTGGAGAAACGCTGGGGGGACACGCAGGGGTGCCTTCAAGTCAAAAGATTTATAAAGACAAGTAGGCAGGGAACTTCGGAGTATCTCCTGTCCCTTAGTAGGACGAGTCTGAGGACCCTAATAAGGGACAGGGACTGGACACACTTGGGTGTCCAGCCACTTGTTTAATATAAGGAGGACGTCTAGTCCCATTTGTCAGAACTGTGACGACGGAGTCAGGGAAACGGTGTACCCCGTTTCCCTGGAACAAGGTTTCGTGTTTTGGGGAATACATCACTCTTGCAGGATTGTCTGCGCGAGCTGGAGTTTCGGGATATCTTGGGATACTGCAGATTAACCGGTAAGCTACCGGGGGAGATTTATTAATGGGATAGGGGGTATCGGGGGGATAAAGGCCACATAGGCTTAGGTTCCGCGCCATTAGGCACCCGAACTACAATAATAATAATAAGATAGCACTTTAGAGAAAAACATAAACACACCCCTACCCCCAAAAGCCCTTTAAATGACTTCACCAGGAGAAATGTTTCCAATAAAAGTGGTAGCTTTCTCTATGCATAGTTCACATACTTTGTTTAAAGAAAATCGTTGGAGCCGTTTTCTTGGAAATACCAGAAAACTGAAAAATACATTTCAGTAAAATCGCACTTCCAGTCATCCGATTTTTTTAAACTCGAAATTGCAACAACATATTTAATTCTAATTAATATTATTTAGATGACAGAATCGTATAGTAAACTTAAATAGTACTTTAGAGGAAAATCTAATCCTACAGCTTCCCTCCATTAGCAAGTTATTGTGGATAATATGGGTTCTTCATGGCTGAAGGTTAGTGCTGGAGTTCCGCAAGGATCAGTTCTGGGTCCCTCACTTTGTCTCTATTTATGTCAGTAGCATCAGTCAAGTGATGAAGTTCTGATATATGCTGATGATTTGCAAATCTTTTACGATTGTCTTCCTGCTTCATTAGATGAAGGCATCCGTAAAATTCAGATTGATGTTTCTTCGATATCTTCTTGGGCCGAAAGTAATTATCTCAAGATAATATTTAAAAAACAAAGGCATTGATTGTGGGAAACTCGAAATTCATTAGTAGAATTCATTCTTAAAATTTTCCACATCTTGTAATAAATGGTGCCTCTATTCCCTACGTTAGTTCAGCAAACAATTTAGGTGTAATTATTAACGATCTTGGACTGATCACATACAACAGATTTCCAATAGGATTTATAAAAGTATATACCAATTAAAATAAATAGGCATGTGTTACCTACGGACCTTCGAAAGATGCTCATTTCTATTATTGCGTTTAGTTTATAATGACTACACTAGTGAACTGAATACTAAACTTCAAAAAGCCCTCAAATCATGTGTTAGATTCATTTTTAAGCTTAGGAAGGATGAGCACATACTTCCTCACCTTTTATCTCTTCGTTGATTGAATTGCGAAAATAGGAGAAATTATTTCTTGGGTATGATGTTCTACGTTCTCCTTAGCACTAGGGTCCCCTCGGACCTTGCCAGTTCGTTTCTTTTCATGTTTAATGTTAAAAAACAATTTAACAGAACTGACTTGACAGAATTAGTTATACCAGTGCTTCGCACCACTACTTATCAGAGATCTTTTGTGATTGCGGGCAGTAAATTTTGGAATTCTATACCAGTATCAATTAAAACATCAAAAACTTAACAACTTTCAAAAGTAAATTATATGATCACTTATTTCAGACTCAGCAGTCTTGTTAATTGATTTTTAATTTTTTTTTTTCCATATTATATGGTATTTAAATTATTTATTTTTCTTTTTATTTGTGTTGCTCTGTTCGTAATTTAATTTAATATTTTTCAAGAGTACAATACAACTTTTATTTTTATTGCAATAACATTGTAAGTTGTCGTTAAGGGAATCATTCCCAGGATATAAATACATTTTGTTTCTTTCCCTAAAAGTGCTCTTAAATGAATTTTTCAGAGAAATGTTTTGAATAAAAGTTGTAGATCTTTATATTTACAGTTGATATAATACCAAGTTTCAAGAAAATCGTCCAAGCCATTTTTGAGAAAATTGCAAGAAAGTAAATAAATAACAGAAAACAGAAAAATATTTTTTAGTAAAAACACGTTCCGTTTTTTAATTGTTTTCAAACTCAAAATTTCAACAACATATTTAATTCTAATTAATATTATTTACATGATAGAATTGTGTAATAAACTGAAATAGCAATTTAGAAAACAATTCACCTACCCCTCTACCCTAAAAGTGTCCTTAAATGCATTTTCCAGGGGAAATGTTTCAAATAAAAATTGTAGATCTTTGTATGGGTAGTGTATGTTAGATGTTTAAAGAAAATCGTTGGAGCCATTTTGGTGATAATTGCAAAAAAGTGAAAAACCATTTAAGTAAAGTGGTACTTCCGGTTGTGAAATTTTGTCTGCTGACCTGCTGTCCGATCACTATGGTGATACCCAAACGGAATATCAAGTTTGAACTTTCTGCGATTCTTCGTTTTTAAGCTAAGTTGTTTACACACACACCTACTTGCTAAAACCCACTTTTTTGGACTCAGGGGACCTCAAAACGGATATTTCTGGGTGAAAACTCGATATCGAAAATTTGGCAAGATTACAATACTTCCTCTTCTCACTAGGAATAGAAGAAAGTAAAAATACAGCATTTTTATTTCATTGTTAAAAAAAGAAAGCAAAAGAGACTTAGAGAAAAATGCAAGATCTTATGTTTAAGTCAGCCATTTTGTATTTGGCCGCTTATGCAGGCTAATGGAAAAATAAAATTAATGGTTAAATCACCGACAAAAATTTCTCAAAGGAATTCATAATTTTCGGTTAAAAAAAATATTCATTGACCTGGAGTTTTTAGCTATTTAAAACACTCATACCATTTTCTCTTATTGCGAAATGGCAAATTTTCTTTACACTTACAGTTCTTATTAGTGTTTAAAATCGTCGGCTTTTGTGTGGGTGGGGGGGAGGATCACAAAAAACGGAAAAACCTATTCACTAAAGTCGTACTTCCGGCCAACCGATTTTCCTCAATCTGGGAATTTTGTCATCTTATATAATTCTAATTATTATTATTTAGTCTATAACAGAATTGTATAGCAAATTGTTGAACTGAAATAACAAATTAGAGGAAAACATAACCCCAAACTTCCCCCCAAAATCCTCTTAAATGAAGTTTGCCGGAGAAATGAAAGTTGTTACAAATAAAAGTTATAAGTCTTTGTCTGTATAGTTGATATACCAAATTTAAATAAAATCGAGAGAGTCGTTTTAGACAAAATCTGAAAAAAAAAAGCTGAAAAAAATAAACTATTCAGTAAAGTGGTGGTACTTTCGATCATCCATCAGATTTTCTTCAAACTCAGAATTTCAGCAACATATTTAATTCTAATTAATATTATTTATATGATAAAGTTGTGTAAATACACTGAAATAGCACTTTAATGAGAACCATAACACTACCTCTCTCCCAAAAGTGCCCTTAAATGAATTTTCCCGGGGATATGTTCCAAATAAAAGTTGTAGATCTTTGCATGTTTAGTTAATATTTATGCTTTGAGAAAATTCGGTAGAGCCATTTTAGAGAAAATAGCAGAAACTGAAAAAATTATTTAGTAATGTGGCACTCAGATCTTTTCGTAAAATGAACACAGTTCCAATTGCTGTGCACGATGGCAAATCGACCCATTTGGGTCCTCCTCAACACTACGCTCCACATCAACAACAACTTCTTCTGCGCGTACTGTACGACGAGTCTGCGGATGCAATTAGAGTATGATGCGTGATGCGAAAACGATTCATGGTTATTTGAATAACTTACACGGATGGACGATTATGTCGGCCGTAAAATGGACATAGCGTACGGTAAGTTACGCAAATTGAACCACGATTTTCGAAATAAATTTGCACAATTCATGATCATTGTTCTGGCGTTAGTCTATTCATGGTGAAATCGCAAAAGATATTGAGCACAAAATCAGCTATCAGCTATCAAATTGACTATCACTAGAAACACAGTGTTGCCAATTCGAAAAACAATCCTCTAAAAAAAAAAAACGTAGCGTACATGTTTCAGTTGATGGATTTTGGCCGAAATCTCCTTGTCTGATAAGACTGGCAGTATCTGAACGGAATACCAAGTTGAGCTTCCTGCAACTTTTCGTTTTTTAAGATATTCTTTTCACACACATACAGGCCATTTTCTAGGTACCAGTTTTTTGGACTTGAGAGATCTCAAAACGTGTATTTCCAGTGAAAACTCCATTTCGTAAATCTGGCACGATCGCAATACTTCCTCTTACTAAGAAAGAGAAAGTATAAATATTTATTAATTCTTAAAATGATATGTTATTAATTTAATTAATCAATAAGCCATGTTTTATTTGCATGCCAGATCGAAATTCAGTTTTTCTGAAAACTTCAATTCAAATACGCATGAATTTCACCAATGGAGAGTAAGCAGTGTCAAATAGTAGGACCTGTAAGGTTTCTTGAATTCGAGAATTAAATCGAGTGGACCCACAATGCTTGATAGCATTTCGTATTTTATCCGTCGATTGCTTCTTTTCATTAGTACCGATCGATTTTAGATCAAATATTTTATTACATGGATGCCAAAACTGATTTTGATTTGTTACACTAGAATTCCTTTATTAATAAACACAACAAATCGGTAATAACATTTAAAAATTCCATTTTATTAGAAAAATTTGTTTTTATAGCTTATGAAGTAATTTTAAGGAAAGTTAATTTCCATAATAACAATTGTGGATTCTGTATAATAAATTAATATTCTTGTTTACAATAACTGGAACTTTTATTACTTGTGAATATTGTCAAAATTAGAAACTAATTATCATACAAAGTTATAAGTAAATAATCGAATTAAATGGGCTTTCCCTTGGCCTTATTATGGAATCTCTTTAAATGGTTTCATTTCACCAAAATATTTTCTTATTTCAAATTATAGCAATTAAATATCATTTTATCCTGTTTGGTCTGGTCATGAATTTTTAAATCTAAATTTAAAATAGTAAATTGATTTTGTGTTAATGAAATTATTAATCCTAAATTAGTTTCAATTATCTAACTTAATGTAGTTATTCCTTAACCTTGAATTATTGAAAAATAAAATTTTTATTGTTGATTTGATTCAATTATTAATTTATATATTTATCTAGTTATTTATTAATTCTTAAATTGTTATGTTTCTAAACTTAATCAAGAATTGATGTTTTATTTGAATGTGAGATTGAAATTTACTTTTTTTTTTGAAAAATACCATTCAAGAGTATGAATTTTACCAATGGAGAGTATGAGTGTCAATAGCATGACCTGTAAGTTTCTTGAATTCGAGAATTAAATGGTTGATCCCGCATTCCTAGATAACATTTCCGACTTTATCCTTCAATTGCTAATTTTTATTATTTTCGATTGGTTTTGGATTCTCATCCATCGTCAAAGAATGGTTTATAAATAAATGAGTTTGGTGTGAAACATAAGCTTGAAATTGCAATTAATGAATATACGAAGACGATGGATGAGAATTTGAAACCGCACAGAGCGTATAAAAGGAAGCATACATGGTTATTTACGATAAAAAAAAACTTGGATTAATCTATAAATAATCGTTTGCAGGGCATTCCGTTAAGAAACACTCATTTTAACGCATTTGAAAACTTGATGGCTATAAAAATTATATGGATGTGAATTTTGCTTATTACAGGCCATGCTAAATGCATTGCAATATTTGCTTTCCGTATCCAATAGTTTTTATTATAATTTTCCTTTTTCGAAAAATCTGTTTTCCCATCGACTGCTTCGAAACTTCTACTATCTAGACGAACTGGACAGCTCCAACATTCCTTATTTTTCTATTTACATTATTTATTACTGGTTACTTGTTAATTTACGAGGTTTGAATCAATGTGTATAATATTTATTTTATATATAATAGTTTTTTTAGTACATTATATTTAGAACATATTGTAACAATATATTCGCACAACATCCGGGAGTTTTGTTTCTCTTTTAAAATATGTTTGTTATATGAATACTAAACATAAATTCAAGAAACTTAATGTCGTTAAGTGCAGAATTTTATTTCAGTCCAACTTTTATTCAATTTTTGTTTTTGATAAATGAATTGAATTATCCATATAATCCTCTCTGAAGCAGTTTCAGTCATATTTATTAAGGTTAAACAGAATTATTGTTACCTAAATTTCACCTGAATAACTAGCCCTAAACTTTTATTAATTATTTTTATGTTAAGCATGTACCCCCATTTTACACAAAAACTCCTATTATATCCCCTCATAAAATTAATTTCCCATAAAAATTTTACAAATAAAAGTGATGTTGATATCAACAAGTAGCTATCATATAAAAGTCCCACTTCCACTTCCGGTGTTAGATTTTGATCGAAACCTTTGTAACACATACCTAAAAGAATAATACAAGGTTTGAGGCTTCTTTCGAGTTTTCACGTTTTTTTTTTTCAATGTTTTGTTCACATAAACACTTACACATTCAAACAATTCATTAGATACATTTTATTTTCGTCCTTAAGGGACCTCAAAACATGTGATTCTGGTAAATACTCAATTTCGCAATACTTCCTCCTACAGCAGTATCTGATCGTAAGCTATCACAAAATATTTTCATCTGAAGAGTAAATAAAACATAAGTAACCCAATATTTCACTAATTCAAGCAGTTTTGTCCATCCCGGGGATAACCAAGATCTATGTCATGAGAGTCAGAATACGCAACTGACAAATATTCTATAGTAAAGGTTCATAAGTTCATAGAGAAATAGAAATTCCTTAATATTTTCCAATTCCAGATAAACAGAAGTGTATTTCTTAAAAAAAAAAAAATCATAATAATCAACGCGGAGAACCTGGGTTCGAATCCAGCTGAGCTACCCTTAGATTTTTTTCTTTCTAGAAGCCTGTACAGCTCACGGTTGTCTGTAACGAGAGAACACTGTCCAGGGGTCGGTAGTGCACTGAGAAGGCTCCTGTCATCAATCACCATAAATGTTAACGCGCCTTAAATTAAAAAAATGTGGTGTGAAACACTCACACAACTTTCTCTTACTCCAGTTCTCAAAATTATATGTGACAAATTACCAAATTTTAATGAAATTCGTCGAAAACTGAAAAAACTGTTTAGTAAAAGCGCACTTCCGGTTTGATAATTTTCTTGAAACTTGGAATTTTGGCCATTTATTTATTTCTAATTAAATTTATTTGGAAGATAGAATTGTATAATCAACTATGACAGGACTTTAGAGAAAAACTTAATCCCACCTCTCCCCTAAAAGTGGCCTTAAATGAATTTTCCCAGAGAAATGCTTTAGATAAAAGTTGTACTTCTTTGTATATGTAGTTCACAACAACGTACATGGGACGTATATGGGACGTATGGGACAAAGTACAACGTATATGGGACGTTTCAAAAAAAATCGTCGAAGCCATTTTTGAGAAAATCTCGAAAAAGTGAAAAACTCATTTAGTAATGCGGTAAAGTAAACGCACTTGCGGTCATCCGATTTTTTTCAAACTCGGAATTTCAACCACATACGTAATTCTAATTAATATTATTTAGATCATGGAGTTGTATAGTAAACTGAAATAGCACTTTAGAGGAAAACCTAACTCCACCCTCCCCCAAAACTGCTCTTAAATGAATTTTCCCAGAGAAATGTTGCAAATAAAAGTTGTAGCTCTTTGTATGTGTAACAGTTGATGTACTAAGTTTGAAGAAAATCATCGGAGCCATTTTTGAGAAAATCGCAAAAAAGTAAAAAAAACAAAAAAAACAACTAGTAAAGTGGTACTTCCGGTTGAGGAATTTTGACAGATGACCCACCGTATGATCCCATGGTGATACCTAAACGGAATATCAAGTTTCAACTTCCTACGGTTTCTCATTTTTGAGCTATGCTGTTCACACACGCACACACAGACCATTTGCTAAAAATCACTTTTTTGGACTCAGGGGACCTCGAAACGGATACTTTCGTGAAAACTCGATATTGAAAATTTGACACGATTACAATACTTCCTCTTACTAGGAGTAAGAGAAAGTAAAAAAAAAAAAAAAAAAAAATGAGAAACTTTTCTCAAGTTTCCGAATAATTGTTTCTTCTGTGGTCTCGGTAAGCTATCGTTTTACTTCAAACATGTTTATAACCTAATTCAAAAAATATAAAAACATGTCCCCCCTCCCAAAAATGTTCTCTTTTAAACCACACACGAACATACAAGTTTCACGAAACAAAAAAAACAAAAATGGAAGATCGCGTCAAATTAATTTGGAATAAAAAGTTTCAACAATATACCTATATTTTAGGTCACTTCCTGTGGACAGGAAAATTTTTGTTGAAACCTCATAGTGGAAGATATTAATGTTTTTCAAAAATCCAAAATATTTGTTTATCAATAGTTGGACTGATAAGTCTATGCAAGATATTAGACTGAAATGTCAGAATTATTACATCATATTACTTTAAATTGACTGTTACTTTCCAACATATCTTTTATTGATATTTATGATTATTCAGCATATCATATGATTGATAGGTATATGTATTATTAATAACGGTTAGAGAAATGTCATTCCCTTGTATACAACATATATCCACCTCGGATGATCTAAATCACTTCTACAAAACTTTCAACATAAACTATCGTTCATTGGATTTCTGAAAAAAACTCTGGCCATTTCTACGTTTCATTTAATACTTGTATTGTTTTATTATTAAATGTTTAAATATTTTGGTTATTATTTCGTTGCTAATACAGGTGTTCCCATCCTGCATCTTTTGCTCGCCTCGGATTTGTCTAAAATGTACAAAAAGATTTTATTATACACATATGTATATAATTTCTTAAAAAGGAGGTTAGATCCAACAATACTGGAAAATATCAGCGATTTGTTATAACTTACAAATCATTCTCGACATATTTGAATGTAAGCAAATGTTTGAAATCGGTCAATGATTATAACTAAGTAAAATTCTAAGGAAAAATTATCTTAATCAATTCTCTAATTAAAATATATTGTTTTAATGACTAATAAAGTAGCTAATTATTATTATTATTATTTTTTTAAGTGATTCCAAACAAAAAAAATAAATGATGAACTAAAAACAGGTCAAACAAGATGTTTTTAATCTGAAGGTTTTGTTATCCAAGTTCATGGGCCAATACAGGTATTCCCGGAAATAAGTGGTGGGGTAAATACTATGTAGTAGTTCACCATACTAATAAACGGGTGGGGCGGAGTGAGCGGGGGAAGATTTCATAGAGTGGCATAACAGCCCCTTACGTTATCAGGCACACTTTCAGTTCGGACTTTCTCTCTTTCAGTCATGAGGTTACTCAGCGTGTTCTTACTAGCCGTTACACTTGTAATCCCGGTCGCTCAAGCACAGTCAGCCGGTGGATTTGAATTACCTGTACAACTTATTGGCTTTCCAGTTATTATTGTGGCCGTAAGGATAGCTAACTTTCTCAAGAAACTGTCCTATGCTTTGAGTCCAAGTAAGTACAGAATATTTATTCTGATAATATTATTTGTAATCTGATATTTTTTTCATTAAAAGTTTTCAACTTATAACAGTCGTCTATCTTTAACCATTTTTGAGGTTTTCAAGTCTTATCAGTAAGTATGTAGGTAGGTAAGGTATGTAAGTAGCCAGTATTTACCTATAAAACTAAGATAAATGATAGGTGAGGTTAGTAAGATTTGGTCTTTTTAAAAATAAAAAAACTTATATTTTTGCCAAAGTTTCGATAGATATCAAGGTCTTTATCAAGGCATAAAAATAAGAAATGTTAAAAAACTTCAAAACATGACAACTTTACATGATACTTTATATTTTTGGAAAATTAGTAAGTGGAAACACTGCAACACCACAGAGAACGACTATATTTGTCTCTATTCGCTCTACTCGTTCACTATTCTCTGAGGTGTTGCAGTGTTCCCACCTATTTATTTTCCAAAAATATAATGTAAATTTGTCATGTTTTGAAGTTTTAACATTTCTTATTTTTATGCCTTCATACTGGCAATATATTTATCGAAACATTGGCAACAATATTTTCTATTTTTAAAAAGACCGAATCTCACTATCCTCTTCCATCATTTAAGAAACGGTCGAGAAGAATCTTCCTTGTAACAATCCGACCTAAATTGTAATAATCTAAAAAGCATTATCCTCTTCTTTCGAAAGTTAGGTCAATTTTTATTTTTATATAATTATTTTTAAGCCTTCTGGAAATGGTTGATCTCTCTGAACTGACTTTCTTATCAATCAATAAATTGGGTTGTTGTATTTTTAATCAATAAAATGTCACCAAATTCCAAATTGTTGGTTGTGTCAACAAGTGTGAGTAACACAGATACAACCAACAAGTGTGAGTCTACAGAAACATTTCGTTGAATTGAACTCTCTTGAATTCGTCTTGAATGAACTTGGTGAATTTTTCTCTGACGATGGATGAATTTCCGAAACCGGTCAGGAACAAAACCAATATGCATGCTACGACGGATAAAATAGCGGATGTTATCCAGCATTGCGGACCCAGCCACATTTTCAACAAATTCCAAATTATTTAAAGTAATTTATAATCATATAAATAATAATAAAAGACCCCTTTTTTTAAACTGGCTAAAATTACATTTTTGAATCCATCTTATGTAATTGTGACAACGAATGCAAGATCAATACAAAACCATGAAGGCCTCCAAAATTTTATTCTAAATTTCTACAACTGATGCTTTTGGAATTATTATCGAGTTTCTCAAAGCGAAAAAAAGAAAAGAAAAAAAAAACAGTTCAAATAAATGAATCTCAATTGGCCGATCTGTTTTCTTGGCTTTTCATGATCTAAATTTGTTGCATGATATTTATGGGAATTGTTGGCAGAAACCTATATGTATGTAACTGTAATTATTTGTGTTTACATACAAGTAATATTTATAACTTCTACGTTTATTGGTAATGTATTTGAAAGTTCAGAAAGAAAATTTCCAAGCTGAGGGATTTGGTAACAATAACATTTATAGACACAATCACCTGGTGTTTAACTATTATCCTATTACTAGGCACTTATGTTTCCATTGTTTATTATATTAATTATTTTAAAATAAAATTTCGACAGTTTTTAGGAAAGTAAAAATAAAAATATGCACAATTTGAACAGCTGTTTTGGATAAAAAGATATCGATTACTTTCTCTTACTCTCCTGTAACAGGAAGTATTGAGATCGTGTCAAATTTACGAAATTGAATTTTAACCGGAAATACATGTTTTGTGGTTTTCTCATTATGAAAAAAATCTGGTGTGAAACACTCACACAACTTTCTCTTACTCCAGTACTCAAAATTATAATTGACAAATTTTATAGTTAGTGTACCAAATTTAATGAAATTCGTCGAAAAGTGAAAACGAGAAATGTTTCAAATAAAAGTTGTAGCTCTTTTGTACGTGTAGTTGATATAACAAGTTTAAAGAAAATCTTAGGAGCCATTTTTGAGAAAATTGCAAAAACGTAAAAAAAACAACTAGTAAAGTGGTACTTCCGGTTGAGGAATATTGACACATAACGCACCGTCAGATCCCATGGTGATACCTAAACGTAATATCAAGTTTGAACTTTCTACGATTTTTCGTTTTTGCTGTCCAGTAAAACTGTCCGGTTTACTAATTTCCTTGAAACTCGGAATTTGGGTCATATATTAATTTCTAGTTATTTCAATTTGGATGACAGAATTGTATAATCAACTGTGATAGCATTTTAAAGAAAAACATAACCCCCCTCCCCCAAAAGTCCCCTTAAATGAATTTATCAGGGGAAAAGTTTCAAATAAAAGTTGTAGCTCTTTATATGTATAGTTAACAACGCTGGTTTAAAGAAAATCGTTGGAGCCATTTTCGAGAAAATACCAGAAAACTGAAAATTATATTTCAGTAAAAACGCACTTCCGGTTATCTATTTTTTTTCAAACTCGGAACAACAACATATTGTTCTAATTAACATCGCACAGAAAATTGTCTAATAAATACTGATTGGCAGTTAAGATGAAACCCCTCCCCCAGAAGTGCCCACTTCCAGAAATGTTTGTTTCAAAGAAAGTTATATTGTCAGTTTGCCCTCCTGGAGAAATGTTCAAATAAGTTGTAGTCTTTGTATGTGTAATATAAAGTTTAAAGAAAATCTTAGGAGCCATTTTTGAGAAAATTGCAAAAACGTAAAAAAAAAACTAGTAAAGTGGTACTTCGGTTGAGGAATATTGACACATAACGCACCGTCAGATCCCAGGTGATACCTAAACGTAATATCAATTTGAACTTTCTACGATTTTTCGTTTTTGAGCTATGCTGTTCACATACATCACACACACGCACAGACCATTTGCTAAAAACCACTTTTATTTATGGACTCCGGGGACCTCAAAACGGATATTTCCGGTGAAAACTCGATATCGAAAATTTGACACGATTACAATACTTCCTCTTACTAGGAGTAAGAGAAAGTAAAAAAAGAAGATTTTTAGGAATGGTCTGTATGTGTGTGTGGGTGTGTGTGTGTACAAAAAATCTCAAAAGCAAAAAATCGGAGGAAGTTCAAACTTATATTTCTTTTCATTGTGTCAAAAAAGTTTTTTTTTTCTTTAAACTTCCAACACCAATCTAACCCCTTAGCTACCTATATCACTCTTATACGAAACATATTTCTGGTAAAATTGCTTTTTAGTGGGCATTTGGGGCAGGAGCTGTAGCGTTATGCTTTCCTTGAAATGCCACTTCAATATTTAAACATGTTTCTGCCATTTATATAATATTAAGTATACTAAAAGCTATGCTTACGATTCCAAATTTAGAGCAAATCGGTTAACCGGAAGTTTGACTTCATTGAGTGAATAGATTTCTGAAATTTCTGTTATTTTCCCAAAAAAACTGATTTCGGCCGACAGCTCACTACTGCACCAGTTTATTATGACAATGTCGCCTTACATCCAGTACAAAAATTTCGATACTTAGGACTATACTTGGACCGACGCCTCACCTGGAACCCACATACCATACTCAAACGATAGGCACCACTTCAACGTTACAAAAATGCTGATGCGATTACTTGACAAACGATCTAACCCAACACTTACTATCAAACTTTTAATGTACAAAGTCATACTTAAACCTATTTGGGGGTCAACCTATTAGAACTGTGGGGTTCAACCAAACGACCTAATTAATAATCGTATCCAAACACTCCAATCAAAAATCCTTCCTTCAAAATCGTTTCAGCTCTTTTTTTTTTGTTTCCAACCATAGAATCCATAGAGTCTTAATATACCATACGTCCGTCAAGAAATCCCATTCCATTACAACAAATTTCACAACAGTTTATCCTCTCATGTTAATCCTCTTGTCTTGTGAACTTGCATCCCTCACTAACCCTATAACGAAGACTAAAACGTCAGTGGCCTCGTGATCTGCTTATTGAATAAATCATAGTTTCATTACTGAATTGTTCACAATTAACCAATTTACTATTGTTAAACTTTATAACAGGTGTAAATATCAATTAAAAAAAAACAAATGAATGTTCAGCGAGACTTGTTAGTTATGGTTAGTAAATTGAAATTGCCTTTACAAGTTTTGCTAAGGTTTGAGACAGATAATACTGCCTTAAAATTCACATTCAGGTAAACAGTAAAATTGCCCTATCTTTATATATATATATATATATATGACGGAGTGTTCAGAACATGACGGAGTGTTCTATTCTATCCGACTTTAGGCTACGATAACTTGACTTCCCGCACTTAACGTCTGCACAATTTATAGATCTATTAAATGACAGTAACTGGTCTGATCTAATTAAATTCCTATGTCATGCTTATAATTTCAGAATATCAATTATTAGAAAATTTCGTTTAAAGCTAGAGATAATAAATTGTTAAGTATATCTCCTAAATGACATGGATAGCCCATTGCAATTATAATTAATAAAAATAAATAATACTCTTTCCAATCAATTAATTAATTTAAAATTATTTTATTTATTTAAAACTGTTTTACTTAAACTGAATTAAGTTAATTGTATTTGCAAACTTATTATTTTGTTATGCTTATTATTAATTATGTTTATTATCAAGTTTTGTAGTCAAAAGGAGCCGTTTAATGTAATGGTTTTGTACGAAGCTCGCCTGAAGTTTTCAACTAAGGCACATAAGATTTGATAAAATTTATGTGTAAAGTTTGCGATGCAGTAGTTTAAATAAATAATTTTACCTTAGTATTAAACCTAACACACATTATTAAGACATTCTGAAGACTATGAACTCCTGAAACTGATCGATGACCAAAAAAAGAGGATGCTAATAAAGAAAAATCTTTAGCATTTTCCAAAATTGACCCAACCCATCCATAATGTTTAATTTAGTAGAAAAGGTTTGATTTAATTGAAAAAGATTAATTGCCAGTTAGAAGTTTTAATTTGATGGAAAAAAAGGGTTTATTTGATTAAAGAAGGAATTGTGTTAATTGAAAAATGCTGTAACATATTCAATCAAAAGCAGAATCCCATGCTCCAATCTGCCAAACACTGAGCTTTTTCACTGATTCAAACATAAAGAATATTAGGAATAAAATTCAAACACAAAGAATCTTGCGCTAATGTGCTGCATGTATGAGTGGCACAAATATGTCTCGTTTACCGCAGCACAATTTTGTTGTATAATTTTATTATGCCAGTTTTAAGTATCCAAACGTTTCTTCATAAAAATTACAGTAATGAATTTAATTTACTTACTTACTTGTTCGAGACCTCTTCTACCATCCGGTGTAGAGGATTCGCTTAAGGAGCACCATTTCTCTCTTTCCCTGGCTAGTCTATTCAATCCCGTTCCTTTTTTAGAATACTTTGGACATTATCCTCCTTCTTCTTCCTCGGGGTCATTTTCTAGCCAATCGCATCCCCAAGGGTGTTTTGGGTAACCAGATATCCTCCATTCTACTTACGTGGCCATACCATCTTAGTTCCCCTCTCTCAAAAAGGGGTTCGCTTTTAAGCGCGGGCAGTTTTCTCGTGTCGCGTATCCGGTCTCTCCTCGTTTTGCCTTCTATTTTTGAATTTAATTTTAGTAGTAAAATAATGACTAAAGGAGTCTTTCACAGAAAAGTAATTCAGATTTAGAGATTCCATGGTTGCATGAGTAGGCCACCTCGCTTCAGAGGACTAAAAGGGGGACTAAAAGGGACTTCATCCCCCTGTTCAAGATGCCTTTTTTTAAACATTACGGCTTCCTCTTCAAATTGATATGAGAAAGTAAAAGATGAAACTGTTTCTAATGTAATTCTCAAATTAACAAGACAATTTCAATTCAAAGTAGAATAAATGTAAACTTACTACAATGTAACTTACTATCAGAAAATCTTTGTAATCCCCCACAAATCAAATAGAAGGGGAATGTTCTGGTAAAAATCCAACTTTAATTGGACTTTTTCGAGATGACTGATTTTGTGACAATTTTGAATATTGCTATTTATACATATATAGATATTCCTTTTTGAATTTTCTTTTTCCCACATTTAGACGTCCAAATTGTTTAACAACATTTTCAGATTCCAGAATACTTCAATAATGTATGTTCTTAAAATCGAATTTGAAATTCATATGCGAAAGAAAAAGCATATACCTATTTAAAACAAGTACATCAAATGGTTCATGCTCGATCTGATCATGGATTTTATAAGAGCATGCTAATAAATGTGGAAGCGAATAGCAAGCTAAAATCCAATATCAAATCAAGCATGAACCACTTTAGACTTCCCCCAAATAATTTCTTAATTCAACTTAATAAGATATCCAGATTTGCAAATCGGTGAAGTTTCTTGGGGTGGTACTTGACAGTAAATTAAATTTGTCGGAACATGTTAAGGCACAGCATCAAAAGTCAATTATTTCCTTTTGGATGAATCGTAGGTAAAAATTGGGGGATGCTCCCAAGATGATGTTTTGGATTTATGACATGGTTATTAAACCTAGGTTGTTGTATGCGGCTGTGGTGTGGTGGCGTTGCATTAAGATAAGATCCGCTAGACTGCTGCTTGAGGATATGCAACGCTTGGCTTGTCTGGCAGTGACCGATGCTATGCGGACCATGCCTACAGCTGCAATGGAGACTTTATTAGGAATTCCACCGCTCTTTGTAGAGGCGAAAACTATGGCAATGAAAGCCTGTTGTAGAATTAAACAGGCAAGTTTTAAGGGTAGTTTGGCAGGGTAAGCGATATGATCACTCTACCATTCATTGCGAGGTGCTTTTGAAGGTTCCTGTTACAGATTTTCCTTCTGATGGAATGTTGTAGACTTTTGTTTTCGAGCATTCTTACAGTGTTAGGTTACCTTCTAGGGAAGATTGGTCAAGATTCGGTCCGTCTGGCATGATACCTGATAATTACTTCCGGTGTTTCACGGACGGTTCCAGAATGGATGGTAGGTCTGGAACTGCGGTCTATTTTGAGACTGGAGATCATTTGGCAGTATCTCTTGGTGGATGAACCACTGTCTTTCAGATTCAGGTTTATGCTATTCTTTGTAGTGTCTTGGATGAGAGGGTCATAACACTAATTTAAAAGGTGTTTGTATCTGCTCGGACAGCCAGGCTGCGCTGAAGGCGCTGAGTTCATGTGTCTTCACTTCCAGGTTGGTGATAGAATGTTCTAAAAGACTGGAAGAGCTTTCTTCTCTGAAGGATGTGCTTCTAGTCTGGGTGCCAGGTCACATGGGAATTTTTGGGAATGAGGAGTGGATAGGTTTGCCAAATTAGGCGCCTCTCTTCCTTTCATTGGTCCCGAGCCTGCTGTTGGCGTGTCCTCTGGCACATGTCTGTCAGGCTTCCAGACATGGACAGCTTCACAGCATTCATCCTTATGGATGAGCTCAGTTGGTTTTCGGCAGTCCAAAATGCTCATCGGGGGGTACGGACATGGCCATTAGTGAGTCGTTGCTGTGTTTTTCACGGAGTATCTCTCAGGTATCTGGTTGGATCTCTTACTGGACATTGTGGTTTAAGGAAACATCTCTACATAATGGGGGGCTCATGCCGGATCCATTTTGTAGAGTCTGTGAGACAGAGGAGGAAACACCCATCCTTCTTATGACTGATTGCCTGGGTTGTGAGGAAATTAGGTTCAGGACCTTTGGTCGGAATTGGATGTCTGTAGAAGAGCTTAGGGTTATTGCCTGATTTATTCGGACTGCGGTGAATCTTAGATGGATTAGATCCAGGTCTAGATTTTCGTTCTAGACCCGGTTTGTTTTTGTTTTTCTTGAGGCATCTTGGGTAAAAGCGTGTTACAAGTTTGGTCTGTGGAGTAATTTTTTTATCATGTTTGGCGGGCAAATCCAAATTGTCTCCTATGTCTGAGTAGGATATTTCGTCGTCATAAAATGTTATGTTTCCTGTTTTAAAAGTTTGCATGGAAGTACTAGTCAAAGGAGTTTCGTTAAATACGTAATCGTCCAAATTGTCAATCTCTGTTCTGGTGGGATCTGTCTGGACAGCGTAACGATCTTGATAATATTTTGCAATAGCATATTTTTGTTCTGGTGTTGCATGTTCGTCAGCAATGACACTAAACGTAAAAGGTTTAATCTGATGTATTACTTGTGTTACTTTGTATAATTTAAATATACAAAATCCTACGCTATCCCAGTGAGGCTTTGGATAGCGTAGGGTTTCCTTCCCCACAGACAAATAATAAATAATAATAAGATATCATAAGATATTAAAGAAAAATTTCCAGATCCTATATTCTAGACCCAATAACTTTGAATTAGACTATAATTGAATTACTAATTATGTTTTCCATAATGAACTAAGCTTTAATGAATGAATAACTTCAAATTATAATTAAAATAGGTCATTCAGAAAGTTTGTTCTTACACACACAATACAACGCGAACTATACCCCACACTATTTACCAACCATTGTTATTCTTTAATGTGATATTAAACGAAATCGTAGTAAATTACTCAATCAGACAAGGTTAAGGCTGAAATCATGGGCTATAATTATTACCTCACCTTTTTTTTAAATTCAATGATTCAATGGCAGTTTTATTTGATTATATTTGTGGTCCAATGATTGACACAGTTAATGGATATTTACTATAAAATAGTATTGTGAAATATTCAAATATCATTTTTATTGGGTAGTGTATTAGCAGCATAGTTTTGTCTATATAAGTAAAATTGTCTTTTATAATTCATTAATCTTTTGCTTAGAAATCTTTTAAAGATTAATCGAATATTAATTGATAGATAATGTTAATTCAATTTATTCTTATAATTAATTGTTTTCAGTTAGATACATGTCACTTGTAAGGTTTAAATAAATTAATCGATCAAGATACCTTTTTCGAATCGTCATTATAATTACGTATCAGAGTTTCTTTCCGTGATAGTCTGCTTCTTTTAGTGGCCATCGACCGGTTTCGGGCGTTCGTCCATTATCAGGATATTTTTGTCAAAACAGTGTGTGATAACATAGAACCTTGCACAGAGTAAATTTAGTTGATATATTAAAAAAGAAGCAGGCTATCTCTGATGCTTTCCAGTTCTGCGGAACCAATCACCACAATAATCACATATGTTTGCCATATTGCAATAAGATCTTTTTCTCCTAAAGAAGATAAAAGCTTTTTTCATAGCGATTAGTAAAATTCAATGTTAGTTACCTCATATCTTTGTCCAGAATAATTTGGGACTTAATGCCCTTCTTTTCATTCAAATCATCTTATGGAACATCGTTAAAAAAAGCCTTTACCAAAATTGACTTTTCATTACATAAGTAAATATATATTCAATTATTAAATTCAATAAATATCAATATATATTATCACTTCTTTCACTTATTATCAAGTTTTAAGAATAACTTATTTCATAATAGATGCCCAGTAAGTTTGGGTGTATATGGAACGTTGGATTGACTCCCTCTTTTGCTATACTATTGTAACATTTAGATAGAGATATATGTTTGCCATTTTATTTTTACTTTCTTTTAACACTGTAAAAAATGTAAAATTGTGATCGTGTCTGATTTTTGCAATTGAGTTTTCACCGAAACTAATGTTTTGAAAATCTATAATTACAAAATATACCTATATTTTTTTTTTTTGTTGATAAATTTGATTGATATGTGTTAGCATTAAATAACATAATCACAAGAAGCTATTTCAAACAAGATATTTCTAAATTTGTTATGAAGTTATTTTGAGATAATAGAGATTCGGTCAAAAAAATTTTCAACCGGAAATGTCACTTCATTCAATTTTTTGTTTTTTTTTTTTTTTTTTACCTTTTCTGCAATTTTTCATAGTTTTCTCTCGAAGCGTTGCCTTATAGCTTGTTAAAAAAAAAAAAAAACCTTTGTCTATTTATACTATACGATATAAACTTATCATAGTATCAATTTAATCCCCCCCTCCTCGAGAAATTAATGTGAAGAGTTTTTCGTAGGTTTTGACAAATTTCCTTCAAAATTATCGTTTCAATAAAATAAAGATTCTATTTGTAATAGTACCGCAAAGATAATGCAACCACAGCAGAGAGAAAAAGGCCCTCTATAGTTAACAGAGACTACTCCCTGAGTTAGGCAGGCTAGAGTGGGAGAACCTGTGTGTATAAGCCAGTGGGAATATCTAGAGGATATCTATCAGATACAACCATACACAACTATACATCGCAGTTGTGCCATATCTTTACTTATACCATTCATTCTGGTCATTTTCATTATAAAGTCCAGTGCAGTTAGTGTAAACTTAGCTACATTATATTAGTGTCTTCATATCCGTTCATTTAATCAAACTTAATTTCTCTCCTCAACAACTCCATTATACTATTTCTGAAGAAAATTAATTTTCTTTTACCTCCTTCTTGGAAATAGTGCGATCGTTTCAAATTTTCGGAGTTGAGTTTTTACCGGAAATAGTGTTTTGAAGTCGCTTAAGTATGATAAAAATGTTATATTAGGAAATGGTCTTTATGTGGTGTACGAACCAATATCCAAAAAAAAAAACGAATAGTCGTAATAAATTCAAACTTGTTATTCTGAAAGTACGGCTTTACTGAATATTTTTTTGTCTTGAGTTTGTTGCCGTTTTTCTTTGAAACGCTCCAACGATTTTCTTTAAACATCATATACTATCTACATACATAAATACCTATCACTTTTATTTGAAAAATCTGGTGTGAAACACTCACACAACTTTCTCTTACTCAGTTCTCAAAATTATAATTGACAAATTTTTAGTTTTTGTGTACCAAATTTAATGAAATTTGTCGAAAACTGAAAAAAACTATTCAGTAAAAGCACTTCCGGTTTACTGATTTTCTTCACACCCGGAATTTTGGCCCTATTTATTTCTAATTAATTTCATTTGGATGATAGAGTTGTATAATCAAGTATATACCACTTTAGAGGAAGCTGAAACCCTACCCCTCTCCTAAAAGTGCCCTTAAATGAATTTTCTCAGAGAAATGTTTTATATAAAAGTTGTAGATCATTGAATGTTTAGTTTATATGTGTAGTTTCAAGAAAATCGTCAGGGCCATTTTTGAGAAAAAACCGCGAAAAAGTGAAAAAATCATATTTAGTAAAGTGTTAAAAGAAAAGCACTTCCAGTTTTCCGATTTTTCTCAAACTCGGAATTTCAACAACATATTTAATTCTAATTAACATTATTTAAATGACCGAATTGTGTAATAACCTGAAATAGCACTTTAGAGGGTAACCTAACCCCACCCCTCCCCAAGAAGGGCCCTTAAATCAATTTTCCCAGAGAAATGTTTCAAATAGAAGTTGTAGCTCCTTGTATATGTATTTGATGTACCAAGTTTTAAGAAAATCGTTGGAGCCATTTTTGAGAAAAACGCAAAAAAGTAAAAAAAAAAAAACTAGTAAAGTGGTAATTCCGGTTGAGGAATTTTGACAGATAACGCACAGTCAGATCGCATGGTGATACCTAAATGGAATATTAAGTTTCAGTTTTCTACAGTTTTTCATTTTTGAGCTATGCTGTTCACATACACACAGACACACACAGACCATTTGCTAAAAACCACTTTTTTGAACTCAGGGGACCTCAAAACGGATATTTCCGGTGAAAACTCGATATCGAAAATTTGACACGATTACAATACTTCCTCTTACTAGGAGTAAGAGAAAGTAAAAAAGGTTCCGGAAATATTTATTCTGAGTTTAGTTAATATTGGTTCTGGGGTTAATTAATGTTTAGCTTTCTTCTAAAGTACTACTTTATTTCAATTTATGTTTCTAATATTAATATAAACAATGCCCAATAAATATAACATTGCTCCAAGTGCTAAAGTCCAAATTTGAAGAAAAATGATGTTTGGAATATTATTCAATAAAAAAAAAAGTTTTTTTTTATATATATAATATAGTTTGCGTAATTTTGAGCATCAAATTTCGAATATATAGGGTTGGTTCAATGAAAATGGCGCACTCTTCACTTCGCTACTTGTTAAGTTAGTTGGTTGATACATGCCCCCCAGTCATTATTATTATTATTCACAAAAGGGGAGGGCAAACCCTACGCTATCCAAAGCCTCCCAGGGCCCATATAGCTACCCCTAAAGAATAACAACCACTGGGACTAGAACGAAAATCCAGGCCCAGGTTTTAACCATCTAAGTTTCACCAAAGACCGAACAAATCGGACCAAAACCTTAAAAGGACACAGCTTAAGATCCTCTACCGATATCCTATTCCGGCCGAAGGTCCTAAACCTAATCTCCTCACAACCCAAACAATTCATCAGATGCATGGGTGTTTCCTCCTCAGTCTCACAAACTCTACAAAAGGGGTCAGGCACGAGTCCCATTATGTAGAGATGTCTCCTTAAACCACAATGCCCAGTGAGGAATCCAACCAGATGTCTGAGGGAGGTCCGTGAAAGACATCGGACCCCGCTACTCAAAGCTCCGTCCGGGCTCCCAATGAGCATTTTAGACTGCCGACAACCCACTGCACTCATCCATAAGGATGAGTGCTGTGAGGTCATCCATGTCTGAAAGCCTGATAAACAAAGAAGACACACCAACAGCAGGCTCTGGACCAATGAAAGGGAGAGAGGCACCTAATTTGGCAAACCTATCCACCTCCTCATTCCCAAAAATTCCCGTTTGACCTGGAACCCAGACCAGAAGCACATCCTTTAATGAAGAAAGATTTTCCAGTCTTTTAGAACATTCCAAAACCAATCTGGAAGTGAAGACACATGAATTAAGCGCCTTTAACGCAGCCTGGCTGTCCGAGCAGATACAAACACCTATTAAATTAGTGTTACGCACCCAGTCATCCAAAATACAGCAAAGAATTGCATAAACCTCAGCTAGGAAAACGGTGGCCCACTCACCAAAAGGCGCTACCAAATGATCTCCCGTCTCTTAAATAGACGGCAGCCCCAGACTTTCCATCCATCCTGGAACCGTCCGTGTAGCATCGGAGATAATTCTCAGGAATCACACCAGACGGACCCAGGGTTAACCAATCTTCCCTAGAAGGCAACCTAACCCTGTAGGAATGACCAAAGACAAAAGTCTTCAAATTCCTATCAGAAGAGAAACCTGTAATGGGAATCCTTAAAAGCATCTCACGATAAATGGTAGAATGACCATATCGCTTACCCTGCCAAAAACCTGCCTGTTTAATTCTATAACAGGCCCCCCAGCCAACTCCTTTATATATTTGTTACGATAAATGAGCAAAATTAAAAGTTAAAAATAAATTTTTCACTTCATATATAAGAATAGGAGAAAGTCGTGTGAGTGTTTCACATCAGGTTTGTTTTCTTAATTTTAAGAAATTCTATATTTATTCTTTTTATATTGTACAAATAATATGCCGGGAAATCCTAACTTCCGTAATGTTGAAATGAATGATGGCTTTGTGAAGCAAACTAACAACTTTTGTTAGTTCCGGTCTAATGACAATGAAAACAATTTTTTTTTTTTTTTTTTTTTTAATTTAACAATTAAGTTTTGTAAATCAGTCAAATAGAACACTGTGCTGTAACATTTCAGTCATTCAATTACGAAATAACTATTTTTAGTCCTTTTTTTCTTCCTCACTTTTACTTTTCAGTTAAGAATAATAAATATTTAACATTATAAATAGTAAAATGGAAAATAAATATAAACTATATTTTTATAGTCAAACTATTATTTTGTATGTATATCGCTGATAATAAATAACCAGTCAACTGTCTCAACTCGCTTTCTTGCCAAAAGTCCTTTTTCAGGTTATAGAGTCTGCACTACACTAGCTATCGATTGCCGACTTTTTATTTCATTTAATTTAACCCCCTTAGAAGAAGTGTATCTATAAAAAAAATTATACCATCATTAATTACTGCTAATTTCTCTCACTACCATTTTCTTACGAAAGTCTGTTTACTTTCTAATTAATACTCCTTACAGGAATTATCTCCTAAGTATGAAAATGAGGTTTTGGACTAACAAATTTGATGTTTAACAGAGTAATTAAAGAAATGCAAAATATTCGAATGAGTATCAATCGTCACGGGATTGGAATAACAGTAACAACAACAAAAAAATCTGGTGTGAAACACTCACACAACTTTTTCTTACTCCAGTTCTCAAAATTATAATTGACAAATGTTAATAGTTTGTGTACCAAATTTAACGAAATTCGTCGAAAATTAAAAAAAAAAACAGTTCAGTAAAAGCGCATTTCCGGTTTAATAATTTTCTTAAAACTCGGAATTTTGGTCATCTATTTATTTCTAATTAATTTTATTTGGATGATAGAATTGTATAATCAACTATGATAGTACTTTAGAGAAAAACATAACCCCACGCCTCCCCTAAAAGTGCCCTTAAATGAATTTTCCCAGGGAAATGTTTTAAATAAAAGATGTAGATATCTGCATGTTTAGTTTATATACGAACTTTCAAGAATATCGTCGGAGCCGTTTTTGAGAAAATCGCAAAAAGTGAAGAAATCATTTAGTAAAGTGTTAAAAATAAACGCACTCTCGGTTATCCGATATTTTTTTCAAACTCGAAATTTCAACAACATATTTAATTCTTATTAACATTGTTTAGAAGGCAGAATTGTCTAATAAACTGAAATAGCACTTTAGATGAAAGCCTAACCCCACCCCTCCCCCGGAAGTGCCCTTAAATGAATTTTCCCGGAGAAACATTTTAAATAAAAGTTGTAGCTCTTTGTATTGTTAGTTGTTTCAAATACTGGGAGTAAGAGAAAGTAAAAAAGTCAACAGGAAGTGTATCAACTAACATTTATATATATATATATATGTATTTCAATTTCACACAATTTTCCTAAAATAAGTCAGCCATGATTTTGTTTAAAATGTACACATAGTACTTGGCCTGAATAAGTTATTTTCAAAATCCGTGTGTGTAAGTCTTTATTAGTGTATATTAGTTTAGGTTGTTTCGTCTGCTAAACATTTTCTGAAAATAATTATTAAGGAAATAAATGTTTTGTAAAATGGTATAAATAAAGAATCCAAACTGTGATATTTTATAAAATACCCCGGGGCCTATGGCAGCGCAGTAACTAGTCAGGTTGATAGAACTTGTGATGCAAGAACTTGTAAATTCACGTTATCCAGGCCAGTATGTTCACTTGGAGCCTCCTTATACCATTACTGGCAACTACTTTTTATCGCTATTTTCTCTATATACTTGTAAGGAGATTTCGAATTCACCATTAATTAAAATAATAATTTTAAAAAATATGTAATTTACAGGCAGTATTACGAAATCAAAAATATATATATGTTTTTAATGAAAATTAGCATGATTTCAATTCTTACCTTAAAAATCACCATTTAAAGCGATATATTTCTTTTAGAAATGATGGAAATTTGTTTCTTTTGGTATACTCACTTGCTTCTTTGGTTAACTAAAACAAATGGATAAACTTATCCCATTTGTATATGTGAACCAGTTTCTCCCATTTGATACTTGAATCTGAATAGACTGTAATTCACACTTTCTGAACCGAGAAGGTGCTATCTGAACTGAAGAGGTCTGTCTATAGATAATGATTTCTTTCGTTAACCAAACCCGACAGCACCCGCTCTAGGGGCGGGCAGCAATAACATTTGTCCGGGACGCCAAGTTTTACAGGGGCCATTTTGGCATTAATTGTGAGAAAAATATTGATGTGTTAAATACTCAATTAATAGAAAATTTCACATATCGATTTTTTCGTTCGCTAATAATTTACAGTGCGGAGCATATTTATATGTTTACGTCTAAAGCTAAAAATATTTACACCATTATTGAAAAATTAACTCAGGATTTGTAACGGACGATGTTTGAACTTGTTTGAACATGCATATACGTAGTTCTCTAAACAGAATAGCACTAGCTCGCGAGCAGAGCGCTGGTTCAGCTTGGGTTTAAACCTGCATAGACTTGTTTAAAAAATATATATATATATATATTCTTGAATGGCGGCAATTTGTCTTTTTGTCCGCTAGAATGGGCGCTGAACGCGACCAAATTATGCACAACATTTTGCACATGTCACTACGGACTTGGAAGGAAAGTCAGGTAGGTAAGAAATACCAAGGTGCAGAGCACCAAGTAACGACGCATAGTGAAAAAGATCACTCAATTAAGGCACACCTGCAAACATTGTTAAGTAGAGAACACAAATTTGAAATAGAAAATAAAGAAACTCAACAGAAAATATTGAGTTCAAATGAACAAACTAAACAAAGATAGAAACTTCCAAATCAGAAATACTGTCTCTCTTTCTCTCTCTCTCCCCTCAAAGAAGGGGTTAAGGAAATGGGAAGCAGAAAAGAAGTAAACTTCAAATCTCGTTCTTCACTTGAGAGAAGGCTATCACTGAAGACTTTGCGGTTGGGAAGTCCATGGAAACGATACGGATAATTTCTAGAAAAGAAAGCTTTCAATTAAAGTAATAACTTGAGTGGTTTTGAAGCCTGTTGGATATAAACACCATGGTTGATCGATACTTTAACAACAGTCCCCGGGAATATCTCAGAGATGTGTCCTAGTGGGCAATCGCCAGGCGGAAATGTACATTATTCTTTAATCTTAGCTTTATAATTTTATATTTTACTCTACCTCTTTAGGTTTCCATCCCGAAGTGGTTCTGTCAACTTGTATCGCTTTGTAACGTAAATCCAGCGATGGACAATTTTCCGCTTCTGTGTTTTGCAGAAAATTGCCATAACGAATACAATACAAGAGGTTGCAAAGAAATTAACAGAAAGTAGTTAAATCTCAATGAAAGAAAAATTATATTTTATTTTTTCAACAATATTTAATCAAAGTATTATTTAATTAAAGTAGTGTTGTTAAGACTTTTATAACTTTTTTAAAAATAATCGTCGAAATGGGCACTATTTGTGGCTGCATCAAACCATAGTGTGGGAATTTTCTTTCCTTTTTTTATTTGAAGCTGTCAATCGATTGCCTTAAGAAATTTCAAGATCTGGGAAGGTTTAAGAAAGGATATCTCCTCCAATCAATGTCCGATATGCATCCAGTCTTCTAAACCTTTACTAGAGGGATTACGCTCACAGACTGTCAGAACTTGTATTGGAGTCTTCTCATTTAACCATTGTATATGAAGGTGCTATCACTTTATAAGCCCAGCTTCTTCAGGTGCTCTCTGAGTCTGCAATGCCCCTTGAGGAAACATGTTAGCATACTGATTTGACCTAGCCTGAGGCTTTTTCTGCTTACAGTTGCCCAGAAAAATCATATGCTTCCTAATCCTATGAGGATACTCCAGAACAGTGCCCTTTTGACTTGCTGAGCTCTTCTTGGAGAAATTGGTCTTTTATCGCACAAAAAGTTTCTCTTGAAAAAGATTACTGTGTTTTTCCACCAGAAAGTCGGCCATCTGATTATTGTGTAGACCAACATGCTCTGACCCTAAAACGAAAATAATTTTTATCATTTCTGGCTAGGTAATTAAGTTGCAAAAGCCTTCCCATACAATTTTCTATTGATAACACATGAAATTAAATGCTATGTGGCGGCCAGAATATCGGAATCTCTAGATTCCTATAATTTCTTGATGAATCTTTCAATTGCGTAAATTTCCACCAGGAAGATGGTGGGAAGTTATCCCATTGATTTTCCGAGTACCTCGTTCTAAGTACAGAGCATTCCTTGCCTGGTCTTCTAAGAGGTTTTCAACCCATCCGTATTTTATACTAGTTCCTCTTCATTCCTGACCTCTTCTTGGTGAGATTGATCTCTTATCCTACAAATAGCTACCAGTCTTCCTGGAAGGTGATTAGAATGAATTCATTGTTGTATTAATCAGCTTTAAGATAAATCAGCAATAGTTTTATATTGCCTTTAGTTTACAAAGAAAACAACTTTTTTAATATTTAATGTAGCGATCTTCTTAATCTTGGTTTATTATTGTACATATAAACCTTATAATATTTGAAACATTTTGCAGAGAGAAATTGATTTTAGGGATTCTGAATGAACTGAGACACCAAGCTCCCAATTAAATTATCTAATAGATTATATAGTTCTGTTATTCCATATAATTTCGTTAATACTAATTAAATATATCGTAAACATTTCAAACTTGAAGAGAATTTATTATTATGAAGCAGAAAACAGACGTAAAAGAAAGGCATATGAAATTTTCCATTTCTATTTATTTTATTGAAGAATTAAAACTAATTCTCTAAGAGGAATAAGTCTGCATGTAGGAAAACATATATTTAAATAAAAACGTAATTATATTAATTCAGAGTTTATTTTTCGTAATAGCCTGCTTGATTTTGAGGCTATCGACCAGTTTCGTCTTTCGCCCATAATCAAGATATCGTGATAATAATTTTAATGCAAAGTAAATTTAGGGACAACATTTTAATCTAATAACGACCAAGCTACCCGAAATTAGTAACAAGACAAAAACAGGCTATCAAGGGAAAGAAAAATCTTAAAAGTTTTTCATCACTACTGATCCTATTTAATTATTAATAAATGCATTTTGAACAAGTATTTAAAATTGCATAAAGTGATGTAACCATTGCTCTAAATAGGGATGAAATGTCGCCAGGGGCTAGTTAGTACACAGTGATCAAATAGGCGATAATTCAAGTATAACTACCTTTCACGAGCCGCTATTATTATTATATAACTAGGCAGCCTTATAATTTAAAAGGTAATAATTAATTGGAAACTACTTCTTGTGAAGTGCCGTCTGAAACATTCTGTGTGTATAAAGAGGATATTGCACTAATTATATACGTATTATTGAGTTGGCAACAAAGAAATTGTTTTCTACATAATCCATTTCTCATCATTGTTGAATAATACTTCATTTTTCTAACAATTATGAATCAATTGTTATTCATTTTACAATTTTTATTAAAATTTAATATTTCAAGATTTAAGCTCATACTTATAATTAGGCACTTTTAATCTTCCTTAATTTGCAATATTTATCGCATTCTGTTCGATTATGGTTTTAGGCTTATGTAAAATTGTCTAAAAATATAACATCATCATGATTGTTGTGATTGGTTCCGCAGACCGATTGGATGCGTTTGTCAAACAGTGTGATAACAAAGAGTTGCACAGAGCAAATTTAGTTTATACTCAGTTATCACACTGACGAACGCATCCTGATGATGGGCGAACTTCCCATACTCGTCGATGACCACAAAAAGAAGTAGGCTATTACGGAAAATATCTCTGATCATTAAAATTTCTAACTACAAGGGGTCGGGTATGAAAGGAACACGTGATAAATTTTTGAATTCATTAAATGATTCTGACACAAATTTGTACTTTCATTTAAGGATCTGAGTTTGAAACGGAATTAACAAGATCAATTTTTATAATTATTCAATTTTTGAAATAAAATTCCATTTTATCCGATGCATTGATTTTTTTTAAATTTCTGTATGCTTGTTTGTCAATATTTTCTATTTAACTATTAGGTTGGATGCATTTTTAACGCTATTTTACTAAGCAACCAAAAATTTGTCAATGTTGACGCTTGACATAGCATTTATAATTATTTATTTGAGATATGTGAAGTTTCGTATAAATATGTTGTTTTTATTTTTAGAGTTCAAGATATAAATCATAAATTTACGACTAATACCACCACATAAGTTTAACCACCACATAATAAGATTTGTACGTACGAGAAAGTAATTCATTCAAGTTGTTGTGGTTGGTTCCGCACAGCTGGAAAGTATCAGAGACATTTTCTATGATAGCCTGCTTCTTTTTGTGGACACAGTTATCAACTGTATTCGCTCTGTGCAAGTCTATGTTATCAGTTATCACACTATTTTGACAAAATGACGCCTTGATGATGGGTGAACGCCCGAAACCGGTCGATGACCACCAGAAGAAGCACGCTTTCACGGAAAATCTCTCTGATAATTCATTCATTCAAGATTGATTTTTCAAAATTCAGTTCTCTCCGCTAATAAATGATTTGATGAATCCCCTGAATTCTAAAACAAAAAAAAAGTTTTTAATTATGTAAGTTTCGAAAAAATTGTTGCTTTCAGATTACTCAACTCGAATATCTTCCCCAAATTATTTTCTCTCTACTAATTTTTTTAGGAGGTTCTTTGCAACAAATGATAAACTGCAATCATACTAAAGTATAGACGCCACAAAATGAAGCAGACTATCAAATAAAAGTTATTCCAGTATTATGGGCCCAAAGCCCATTAAATATGCCATGCATAAAAGATATGGTAGGCATGGAGGAATGTTAGCCATCCGAATTCTATTGCCTGAGAAAAGTGAATGTTTTATCATATGATACAATTTTGTTTAAAAGGAATAATTATCTAAAAATGTCGACTACTACCTACTGCACCTACAGAAAGGTCTATCGCATTACTGAATAAATAGATTTTAAAGGTCATTGCTCTGAACAAAAGCTACCCTCTGAAAAGCTTTTTAAATAGACTGCTATACCAGCTTAAAAAATTAAAGACTTCCAAAGTTAAATAAAGATTCCAAGTTAAGTAATCTTGTAAAATAGATAGTCATATTACAGATAGTCATTTTACAATGTATTTTACAGGATATTACTTGCACTTGCTGCTTCTTCTTCTTCTTCTTCATGTAGCACTACAGCCCGGGATGGGCCTTGGCTTCCCTGACAATGCCGCTCCATACATCTCTATACAGAGCCTTCTCCTTCCATCTGGCCACGCCTAATACTTTCAGGTCTTCTTCCATGTCCTGTAGCCGCCTTCGCGGACGGCCAACTCTTTTTTTTTCTTTTGACTGTTCCATGCAGCAGTCTGCTTGGCATCCTATAATTTGGCATCCTTCTTACATGGCCAACCATTCAATTCGGCGGGCTTTTATAAACTAGACCACATTACCACATTGATACAACGAGTAAAGTTCGTTGTTTGTGCGGATTCTCCATGAATCGGAGTCATTATCAAAACACTCGACCATAAATCCTTCTTAATATTTTGCGCTCAAATATTTTCAGACATTAGTTATTGCGGCTGTGAGAGTTCATGTTTCTGAACCATATGTTAAAGACGGGTCTTAACTTGCACTTGTTGCTGGTGTAAAATGTAGTATTGCGAAAATTATCAATTTTTCAGAAACAGATTTTCACTTGTATTAAAGGGTTTTTTTCACCCTGTATAACAGCTATTATTAGGTAACTTAAGTAAGAAAAATAATTTTTTAGCGAATGATATGCACGTGTGTGTAAGTGTGTGTGTGTGTGTGTGTATGTCTGTGCTTTTATGTATTCCCTCTTTCCTCCTTTTCAAAATAATTCTGTTCCCAGTGTATCAGTGTATCTTATGTAATGGACATGTAATCATTAATTGAAGCTTTTTACTAAGAAAAAATAATTAACGTCAATAATTTTATATATATATATATATAATTTGTAATGCGCATATGCATAAAATAAATTATAAAACAACTTTTTCGCGCTTTTCATAATAATTATAAATTTATTTATTAAAAAAAATATCTTGTATAATATCATTGATAATTATCACTAGTTGTAACATTTTATTAAGAAATAATTAGTTATATTGACAATTAAATGAATGAAAGTAGATTTCTAATTAAAAAGGTTGCAGTTAAAAAAATGTTGTTTCATTATTGTTTCACTAAACAATAATGAGAAAAAAAAAAACCACACGCAGCTCGAGGCGATCAACATACGTATTGTGTATTTGACAAGGCTGAATAAGAAAACCCTTAGCGATCTAATCAACCATTAAAACTGACAAGTAAATAAATTTATATGCCTCTTATTTTAGATTATAATTTTTAGTAATTACAATAAATTTATACTTGGAATTAAAAATGTTGTTTCTGAACTTATTATGGAAAACAACCAACAACAAAAAATCAATATATTTGCTTCAATTTTTGTTTGTTTTGTTTTGTTTTCTATGATCAGTGATACAAAATTTTCAGTCCGTAGTGTACAATTAATATGCAATTGCTAAAAATTACAATCTAAAATAAGAGGCCTACAAAATTTATTTACGTGACAGTTTATTTTTATACGAATATTAAATGGCCAAAAACTATGATGATGGCGAAACATGTTAATAGAGTACGTAGTATCTAAATATGATTATATTGCAGTCTAGAAGAGATATTCACAATATCAAACCATAGTAACGCTTGCAGCCTACCATCACCGACTCTCCAGGACCTTCATAAGATTATTATTATTATTATTATTTTTTTTTTTTAGAAAAATGTTTCAAATAAAAGTGAAATGGAAAATCATCGGAGATATTTCCCAGAAAACCTCAACCTGTTCTGTAAAGACGTACTAGCGGTAAACTGAATTTTGTTTCAGTATTGGAACTCAGCATCGCTTTTACTGGGCTTTATACTATATACGTATGAGTGGAAAAACCACACGTAGTACTGAGAAAATATTAACGTTACAGAGTCTACGTACCCCAGAACCCTCCCAAAAAAATTCTTAAAAAATTGTCTTCAAAGTGATAGATAATTATGCGATTAGATAAATATGGTGTGAATCCTTTGCATATGATCCGGTATAAACGTATTCGTTGACCATTGATGAATTATGTTATAAAGAAATTTAGTGAGGATTGGTCAAGAAAGAAATTTGTAGGGAAGAAAAAAGGAAATCGATTAACAAGCGCTTAGAAAATATTGAAAACCTGAATGGCGAACATAATACCAGAAAATTCTATAAGGAGTTGGACTGGTTTAGAAAGGGATACCAGCCTAAGATTAATGATTGTAGGAGTGAGACTGGAGAGATATTGGAGAGCGAGAGGGAGGTGATGGATAGATGGACTGAGTACTTCGCTGAGCTGCTGAATGTGGACCTGGATGACGTAGATAGTGCTGAATTTGATATTAGTGAGGAATTTCGCTGGCAGCCGCAACCTCTGATAGAGGAGCCGGATAAAGATGATGTTTTATTGGCTATCTCAGATTTAAAAAATTGTAAAGCTCCTGGCGAAGATGGGCTGGTTGCCGAATTAATCAAAAACAGTTCTGAAAAAATGCAGAATTATATATATGAGCTGATCAGAGAGATATGGAGGAAGGAGGAAATGCCAACTGATTGGAAAATGGGGCTGATATGTCCTATCTTCAAAAAAGGTAGCAAGAACCAATGTGAAAATTACAGAGGGATAACTTTGCTTGGGGTGCTTTATAAGGTTCTTTCTAGTATAATTCTTAAAAAGTTAACAAAGTACGTGGAAGAGATTCTGGGAGACTATCAATGTGGATTTAGAGGTGGACGGAGTACTATTGACCAGATATTTGTGCTCCGACAAACAATAGAAAAATGTTTTGAATTCGATGTCGACTTACACCTCTTATTCATTGACTATAAACAGGCATTTGATAGTGTTAAGAGAACAGCGCTACTGAAGATACTGGCCAAAAATGGCGTTCCTCAAAAGCTGGTGAATTTGGTGAGAATGTCCTTAGAAAATACATCCGCTAAAGTTATTGTTGGCAACAAGGTTGGCGATATATTTCATGTACAATCTGGAGTGAGGCAGGGAGATGCACTTTCAGCTACCTTATTTAATATCGCTCTGCACGATGCTGTGAAAGATGCAGTCAAACATGGCACTGTTGTTGAAAAAACATGGCAAATATGCGCATACGCTGATGACCTTGTTATTGTGGCCAGAAGCGAAGCAGCATTAAAGGAGGCAAGTGAAATAATAATAAACAGTGGTGCCAGAGTGGGACTTGTCATTAACGAAAATAAAACAAAGTATTTGAAGATATCATCGACAGAACATAGGAGGTCCGTTAGGGATATCGAAATTATGAACTTTAGATTTGAGGGTATTTCTAATTTTGTTTATCTGGGATCTTTAGTAAATAATGAGAATAAGGTTAGTGTTGAAATTGACCGCAGAATAATGGCAGCCAACAGAGCCTACTTTGCAAATCTAAGATTACTCAGGTCGAAATTGCTCTCCAGAGCAACAAAACTGAGGCTTTATAAATCCCTCATTAGGCCAGTTGTCACGTACGGGGCTGAAGCGTGGTGTTTATCACAGAACGACTGCCGCAAGCTGGCTGTATTTGAAAGAAAAATTATAAGAAGAATTTGTGGTGCGACGTTTGTGAATGGCCGGTGGAAATGTAAAACGAATGAAGAGATCGATGCCCTATTAAAAAAGGAAACAATTATTAATTTTGTTAAAACCAATAGACTGAGATGGGCTGGACATGTGGCACGAATGGAAAGGGAGAGAATGCAAAGTAAGGTACTAGAAATGGAGTTGTGCGGGAAGAGAAGAAGAGGAAGACCCAGAGGCTGATGGAAAGATGAAGTTGATAGGGACACTAGGAAGTTGGGGATAAGGAATTGGAGGCGTGAGGCGCAGGACAGAGATAGATGGAAAAAATTAATTCAGCAGGCCAAGGGTCGGACAGACCTGTAGCGCCAAGGAGTGAGTGAGTGAGTGGTCAAGAAAGAAACATTCAATTATGCCAACGTTTCGACAGAAGGAATTTCCTGTCTTTATCGAGGCTTTAATATAATAGATAGTCGTAGAGATGTGGAAAAAGAATTTCGGAACATACGCATTTGTTACATCGCAGAAAACATAAAAAAAAGAAAATTAAAAGTTACTAGTTTGTTTTAGCTACATTTTCTTTAGATGATTTAAGACATTTATTTTTACTAGTCAGACTGACTAGTCATTTTTAATTTTCTTTTTTTTTGCGATGTAACAAATGTGTATGTTTCAAAATTCTTTCTCCACATCTTCATGACTTCCTCCTATATGTATATTTTAAAGCATTATTAAAAATAAAAAATAAAATAAAATAAAACAAATAACATGAGTGATAATAGTAATAATAAATAAAGAATATAATTACATAAAATAAAGTAAATTAATTAAATAAATAAAAATAGCTAATGTCCAGCAAGGTCGCTTATATTAAATGAGCATTTAAAACAAAAAAATGATATTAAAAACGTGAATTATACTCATTCATAAATCGTACTTTTTTATTCAACGAAGCGGCAGATGCCTTGCTGGGAGAGGATTCCACAGGAACCCTTACTGGACTTGAACCTTTTTGTAGCATTGCAAGTTGCCTCATAAGTGCAGCTATCAAAACAAGGATGCACAAAAAACTCCAAGAATCATAAATGAAAACTCCAGGCCAGTGGCAGGCGGAAAAGTTTATTCATAGCTATTATTATCACAGACACTACAGACTATTCCTTCAAGACTGCGCGGCCATGTGGATGACTGTATGCTTTCTGACTGTAGGCTTTTTATGGCCGAGACTTTGCCCTTTGGGGAGAAGAAATTGACGCCTTTACACACGTCTCCATAGTCCTAAGTTTAATTAAACAGATAAGAATGGAGAGAATACTCTAATTTGTGGGTGCTACAATAGATCCATAGGGGTCGCGGTGGCGTAGGCTGGATAACCAACCGCTCACAGAATCTAATGAAACCTAGAGAATGCCAATATTAGCTGGTTTCACTCATCATGTTAACCCCATTGTAGGCTGAGCTAGCTCACTGAAGTCAATTTGTATATAAAAAATATATATATATACTTATACATACGTAGATATTCTGTACATACAATTTTGCTGAATTTTTGTAAATCTATACTTGCTCTATTATTAGCTCCAACCTAATTTTCTGATTAAGTAACAACATTGGATCAAAATTCTTAGTGAAGATTGTTCAAGATGATTGGCTTTTGGGAATTTTGGAATTAGGCATGGATTAACAGATTGACTTCAGAAAACTTTAAGGTCATGATGTGGAGGGTATGGCTGGAAACTTCGAAAAGTTCGTTGACTATTCGGCGAAAGACTTTGGACTAGAAGAATTGTATATAGGTTGTAGTACTGAAAAACTAAAACTGTCTAGATGTATCCATTTTATTTACTTTTGATACTAGCATTTCCTAATACACAAGGTCTTTATGAAATCATAATTTATTGTTGATTAATTTATACTTTATAAAATTAATTAGAGATTAAAAATATATATTTCGTATTAATGAGAACTCTGATAAATGAAAGTTGCAAAATAAATACTATCCTTGAATAATTATTTATTTATTTTCTATTAAAGATTTTACTATTTTTAAAAGATATGAACTTAATGAGAAAATTGAGTAAATTATGGGAAATGGTTAGGCAATATTTTATTATTTTTTTTTTTCACTTTTATTTTATGACCTTAAATAAAAATATAATTGCGTAATAAGCAATTATGTATAAAATATGAAACATTGTTCCTAAGTATTTATTAATTTAAATGTTCTTTGGTTATTTATTTGGGAGTCGAATTATTAATCTCTTGAATAAAACTTGCAAAGAGATTAGTTAATTTTTATTCTCTCTAACTGCTTGCAAAAAGTATCATTTAAAATGTACATATTTTAATGTCTTGGTAACAGTCATAACTAGGATTTTCTTTCTGCGAATTTTAAATTGGAATTGACAATTTCAGTCAGGGAAGGGAATAGCTAAGTGGTTAGCGTACTGGGCTCCCACGCGGAGGACCCGGGTTCGTGTCCAGCTGTGCTACCTACCCTTAGATTTTTTTCTTTCTAGGAGCCTCTACCGCTCACTGTCCGGAAATGGACAGTATCGTCTGTAACGAGAGAATACTGTCCGGAGGCCAGCAGTGCATTGAGAAGGCTCCGGGTGCCAATGACCGTAGATGTTAACGCGTCTTAAATTAAAAAAAAAAAAAATCATTCATTTTGTGCGAAATGACGTAGAATAAACCTCGATTTTTTTTTTTTAATATTGAATAAAACAATTTTGGTTGCCAATTTTATTTACAAACGATTTTGTGAAATAGATTAAAAAAAAAAAAAAATGCTTCGTAAAGCCAACACAAAAGTGATATTTGGAATTGTTGGTTTCACCCCTTCTGTAAACATGGGGAGGAAATGTAGCTGTTTAAAAACCAAAATTTGTGTGAAACACTCACACGAGTTTTCTCATACTCTTCTTATTACAGTTATGTATAAATTGACAAATTTTCTTTAAATTGCAATTCATCTGAACATAAATATCAGGGTTTGAAGGGGAGGAGGACAAGTACCAACCTACCAATCACAGCACTTAGAGAATGATGACATTGTAGAGAGACCAATCATATTGAGCAATCACATTGAAATTTTTGGTTGCAGACACTTCAGAACCATTTAAAAACTATTATTTCAGATAAATGTTATAAATAAAAATGATTATATCGATACAATTAATATTCCAAGTTTAAAGGAAATCAGTTTAAATCATTTCCGAGAAAATTCCAAAAAAACTTTTCCAAAATAATAGTTTTGAACTTTCTACAATTTTTCATTTTTTTGAGCTATGCTTTTCGCATACGAAAAAAAGATCATTTTCTAAAAACCACTTTTTTTTTGGACTCAGGATTCCTCAAAACGGATATTTCCGGTGAAAACTCGATAACGGAAATTTGGCACGATTACAATACTTCCTCTTTCTAGGAGTAAGAGAAAGTAATATATAGGTACAATATTTTTAGAAAGTGTTATATCGTGTAGGCCATTGAAGCAAGTAGTAACACATGTAAGGAAAACAAATAGTTAGTTATGTAATTATGAGTATCAGGTTTTATGAAGAGAAATACATAGTAAACAAACATTATCCATATTAAAATATTATATGAACTCCAAAAAAAAAAAAAAGAAGTGTATTCCAAATATACTTGGAAATTTAGCAATTACGCTTAAAAAGTGATTGTAGGTGTAGATTCAAGAGCTACAGATATTTATAATTGCTCGCCAGCAATTAATTATTAATCACCAATTTAGGAAAATAATTATTGAGGTGTTAATAATAGTAATAATAATAATAATAAATAAAAAATCTGGTGTGAAAACACACACAATTTACTGCAGTTTACAAAATTGTAATTGAAAAAGTATTTTAAAACTTATAATTTTTACTAAATGTTTTTCATTAATTTTATATTAATCGGACACTTGGTGATGGTAAGTCATAGGTTAAACTAGTTTGTAAGTAATTCTAACTGAAAAAATTTTTACCCTGAAGAAGGCAATAAATTTGCCAAAACGTCGGTAGAAATTTAAAAAAAAGAGTTCTTTTGTATGACCGAACCTCAATATCCTATTTACAACATTAATTGGAGCATATAAACTTAATAATATAGCTTTTTTGGAAGAAAGCTTAACCTCCTCCCCCCTCCCAAATTTCTTTAAATGAATTTATCGACAAAATTTTCAAAGAAAAGTGATCAACCTCTACGGCATTTTATGAAGAAAATCGGGAAAACTGAGAAAAAAAAAAAACTGTCCAGTAAAAACGCACTTTCTCTTTACGCATTTTCTTGAAACTAGGAAGTTTGGAAGTCTAATTAATTTTGTTAATATGGTAGAATTTTATAATCAATTAAGCTCGCACTTTAAAGAAAAACATAACCCTATTCCTCCCCTAAAAGTCCACTTAAATGACTTTATCCGGAGAAATGTTACAAATAAAAGTTGTAACACTTTATATGTGAAGTTGATATACCAAGTTTAATGGAAATCATTAGATACCATTTTCCCTGAAAATCATTAATTAAAACATTTTCGAGGAAATCATTAATAACTGAAAAAAAAAAAAAAACATTCAGAAAAGTGGTATTTCCGGTTGATGGATTTCGTCCTAAATCTTTGTGTCTGATGCGGTGATAGTGGCTAAACGGAATACTAACTTTGAGCTTTCTGTAACTTTTCGTTTTTCAGATATTCTGATCAAACTCACATATTGACCATTTTCTAAAGATCACTTTTTTTGCTACTACCACCAAGATCTGCACCAGCGACGGCTCCAGGAGAGCTCTCGCCCAGACCCTTCTGTGCTCATCGCCGCGATCTTCTTACACATCAAGACATAATTAACAACATCGCAATTTAAAAAAAACCACAGCATTAATAACACGCCTACCTTTGTCATTGACGGCAGAGTATAGGCTTTTCGCTACAGCGCCATCCATTTTCAGGGCTAGTTGAAGGGATCTCAAACCATATATTTCCGATGAATACTCGATTTCGAAAATCTGGCACGATAGCAATACTTCCTCTTACTAAAAGGGGTAAGAGTAAAACAAATCTTTGTTCAAATGAATAAATAAATTACCTATTGCTACTCCTTCCATACCCGATAAATGAAATAAGAAAAATATTTTATATTCATATGAAATAATTGACGCTATTATTTCCAACCTAATTAACCTTGGTACTATATTAAAGCGTTGTGTATGTGTGATTAAGTACAATCAGCAAGAAAGCGTATAATTACTTTTTTAATTAGAACTTTTATTGCTTTTTATTTTAAACTGATATTTTTTTAGAAATGTATTATTTGTAATGACGTAATATATATATGTTTGTTTATTGTGTGTTCTTAATATTAATTAATTACAGTTTAATTAGTTTTGGTGCTTTATAAAATCGCATTTTATTTTTAAATATACAAGGATAGATTTTTGGAATGCTGGTGTAAATATATATTGGAAAGATTCTAATCAAAGGCGAATTGTTTTTACGTGCTGACTTTTGAAAGAGCGTCTATGAAAAGTTTAATTCCCGATCAAATAAAAAAACTTTGAAAAGCATTATTCTCAGTACCATGTGTTAGAGGTTTTAAAAGACAAAATTAGATTTGCCAAACTAAACTAAAAAAAAAAAAAAAAAGAACACAGTAGTACAAATTGTATATTTATTGTTAGCAAACACACTGATAACAATAATGTCACCAGCATGTTGTTGATTTCTATGCTGGTAATTACAGTCAAACATATATGAACTGTTCGTGTAAATAATAATATACAAAAATATTAAGTAGATTATTGGTTGTGAAAATAATAGCAATAATAAGATGAAGAAAAATCATGAGTAAGTATGTGATTATGCATTAACATATGAAGGGTGAATGTTGGTGCAGTGGTTATGAGCATGGATTAGTAAGTGAGAGATCCCCAGTTCGAATCCCGCGTATAACAACTTAATTTTATATTCGTTTAAAAAGTGTTAATGGTAAAGTAAGTGCGTCCGGCCCCGTCACGACACCTAATTTGGTAGTTGGGCGTTAAGACAGCCTGAATAAAAAATAAATAAACATATGCATGGGCCTAGGCAAAAGGGCCTCCCCCCTAGAGCTAGGAAAAATAAAAATATTTAAGTATGTAATAATAGAAAATAGAAAAAAATAGATTTAATGTAAATTAGAAATGACCAAGTTACCAGAAATCCGAGTATTTATGTAGATATTTTCATTCAAATTACTTAGATCTAACTAATGTTTGATAATTAGAAAAATAATTAAGCGGCATTTCTGTAATCATCCTTTATAATAAGAATTATACATGTTGGTGTAACACAAATGTATGAGATAAGATTTCTAACATTTATATCTAATACTTACGTACTAATACTTCTAATGTAAAAAACTCGGGGCCTCCAAAAAGAGGTTCAGCACTTAGACCTCAGCTGGGCCCATTGTGCACTTACTAATACTTAGTCAACATTATTCAATAGTTGCTGATGTTGATGATTTTTGAAAATATTAATATCTTCAAATTTTAAGATTTTCAACATTTTCCTAGTTACTTGACATCCAAAGGAAGTAAAATAAAATACGTTTTTTGAAGCATTTTATTCTGAATCAATTAGATGCGGCCCTCAATAGTGTTCCTGAAGTTTTTCTGTCGCTCTCGATTTGTAGGTACTTTTGTGATATTAAATAGAAAATTATAGCAGTGCATGTTTCAAAATTTTTCAATAAAGATATAAATATTTTGTAAATAAAACGATAGCTGACAGAGAACAAAAGTAGACAAAAATTTTTTAATCATCAGAATAAAAAAATGATTTTCTTAGTAAATATTTGGATATTTGTTTCTTTGAATTCAATATATTTCAGTTTCTGTGGATTTGAAAATATCAAGGAAGTTCTAATCCTATCTGAATTTACGAATCTGTGACATTCACCTGTTTTAAAAATTCATACCCACTGCTCCATCCATTGACACTGATCTTGGCTAAGCCCATGTACATAATATAAACAGATTTTATGTCTATACGTTCCAGAATCAACTATTAGGTTATTCAGTCTCATAAGGTATTTGACAGATGGCATAAAGGCATTAGAAATATTGCAATCGTCTCCAAGTTTAAGCCATCTCTTTGCGATGGACAGAAATCTGAAAACTTGGCATTTTGTTCGAGATTGTAGTCAGTAAATCTAGAGAGGAGGCTCCATTTTGTTTGAAGTCTATCAACGGTGATATCAAGCTTACAATTTAGGGACTTCTGATCGCTTTCAATGGGCTTAGCAAATTGTTGCTGTGGTGGTTGCTTCTACAGAGTTAGAAAGCATCAGAGACATTTCGCGTGGTAGCCTGCGTCTTTTTGTGGTCGTCGACGGGTTTCGGGCGTTCAGGATGCGTTTGTCAAATAGTGTGATAACACAGACTTGCACAGAGCAAATTGAGTTGATACAGTAAAGTGTGTAAACACACTCATTGTGTATACTGAACTTGCTCTGTGCAAGTTTGTGTTATCACACGGTTTGACAACGCATCCTGATTTTATCCGTCTAGCATTACCCGCAAGAGGTATCAGTTGCATGAAGTTTCTTTAGAAGTAGCGACCGCACAGGTTATCACAGTTCAGTACTCCATGCACTTCGTCAGAACAGTACACAATACACTTGAACTACATACAGACAAGAACAAACAGAGTACACAAACTAGGGGCTCCGTCTCTAGTTAATTGACGTAAGCCAAGAGAGAAGGAAGGGATTAGCTCAGTGGTAGCGCGCTGGACTAGCAACGCGGAGATCCCTGGTTCAAATCCAGCATAGGGCCCTTGGATTTTCTCTTCCTGGGAGCTTCTACAGCTCACTGTCCGGTAATAGGCAATGTTGTCTCTAGCTAGAGAACACTGCTCGGAGGTGGCAGGGCATTGAGAAGAGAAGGCTATAGGGGACACAATAGATGATTCAGCTCAATAATCTTCTATATAATGGATGTTTTAGGTGGAGAGAATTTAAATATGGTTGACGAAATAAGAAGATTGGGTTAACACTGGTTAACTATGTGTAATAATAATGAAACACAGTCTGCATGGACTTTATAATAGAGAATGGTTAAGGTAGAGGTATGAGAATGACACGAAGTGACTGGCGAGATGATGAACTATAGTGAACTGTATCGAACTGAATTGAACTGTCTATCTCTGGATTGTCTGTCGTTGTATTTATACAGTTTCTCTCACTCCAGTCCGAGAGAGTGCTTCGGTTTGTTTCTCTTCTCTTTACCCTCTTTGGTTGCTGTTACACCTATAACAATCTAGTAACCTGCCTAGTATGCTTCATTTTTTTCGGTTCTGACCGGTTATGCTTATTTTTACTTATCCTTAATAAAAAATACAGAGGCGAAAGGGATGCATTTTGGTACATAGTGTAAGTGTTTGCACTATAAAGAATGCCAATAACATTGAACAAACTTGACTCTTAAAATCTAATGCTACAGATTCTTGAAAACCCCCTTTTTATTGACTACTTGCGTAAAAACGCCCATTTATCTATGCAATTTGCACCGACAGTCGTCGTTCACGCAAAAAAAAAACGCTCATGTTTGAAACAAAACTAATGTTTACAATAATTACATTTGGCTTCTGTACCTCATTGATATCATAAATTTATTTTTTAATGATATTTCATTAAATTAGGATATTATTTTGTATTGTTCAAATAAATGCAATAACTCTGGAGTTAGTCTGGATATAACTTTATAATTGATTAGATATAACATTGTTATTATTGTTTTTTGGGCGACATAATAATTCAGCCTTTACATTGATTTAAAAAAGAATTTCATCTAAAGAAAATAATGTATAAATAACAATAAAAGAAAAGAGATTATAATATGGTTTGTGTTTTCTCTTTTTCCCTTTTTTATTAAATTTACAATTATAACAATAAAATTTTATCAAATTAACTAACATTATTGTAACAAATTATCTGACATTACATTTGTTCGGTTCGGTGTCGTTTTAAAACAAAGAATAGGGAAGAAAATTGTTTTTAATATGACGTCAAATATATAATTTGGTAAATTGATAAATTGTTATTTATTATAAGACTGTGTTTTCACAAAATATTATTTTAAAATTAAATACTGGTTTATATCTAAGTGGAAAAACTAATTGAGAAAGAAGTTAAAATAGTTTAACCTGGTCCTGATGAAGCAGACAAAAGTAAAAGTTAAGATTCGTACTGATAGAAAAAGGAAAGTGATCAGGTGATCAGTGGTTTCTTTAATGAATTTACTAAACACTTACTTCCTATATTCACAATATTTATAGGAATGATTTTTTCACTCACTTATTAAAATTCTTATTTCTTCTTTTATGAAAAATTTCTCTTGAATATTTAACACTAACAAAAAGATGCGCCCCTGGCCCTCTTTTTTACAAAAAAAAAAAATGCTTAGCATTTCTTAAGGTTTTCAAATTGATGACTTTTCTCATCGTAAAACTTACAAATAAAAACTATTTCTTTGAATACGTTAATATAAATTAGTTATCGCATCAATTTTCCTGTCATTGTCCTCCCTCCAGATTTAAAGCGATCATAGAGATAATGACATGCAATAATGTGCATTCTGAATATCGCTTTTTTTTTTTTTCTTTTTTTTTTAAATTTATTTCTATAACTTTTCAAAGTTCATTACTTCTGTATGGCAATATTTTATTTCAAAATTATCATTTTACTTTCTCTTACCCCTAAAATTTTCGATATCGAGTTTTTACCGGAAATATCCGTTTTGAGGTCCCCTGAGTCCAAAAAAGTGGTTTGTAGCAAATGTCCCTGTGTGTGGTGGTGTGTGTGTGTGTGTGTGTTGTATGTGAAACATCATAGCTCAAACTCGAAAAAACCCGTACAAGTTGCAACTTGATATTCCGTCTGGTATCATCATGGCATCTGACAGTGGGTCATCTGTCAAAATTCCTCAACCGGAAGTACCACTTCACTTGTTGTTTTTTTTTACTTTTTTGCGATTTTCTAAAAAATGGCTCCAACGATTTTCTTTAAACTTGGCATAACAACTACACATACAAAGGGCTACAACTTATATTTGAAACATTTCTCTGGAAAAATTCATATAAGGGCACTATTAGGGGAAGGATGGGGTTAGGTATTCATCTAAAGTGGTATTTCAGCTTATTAAACAATTCTATCATCTAAATAATGTTAATTAGAATTAAATATGTTGTTGAAATTCCAAGTTTTATAAAAGCCGGATGACCAGAAGTACGTTTACTTTACCACTTTACTAAATGATTTTTCCACTCTTTCGCGATTTTCTCAAACCTGGCTCCGACGATTTTCTTGAAACTTGGTATATCAACTTCACTTATAATGAGCTACAACTTTTATTCAAAATATTTTTTTCTAGAAAAATTCTTTTAATGGCACTTTTAGGGGAGGGGTGGAGTTATGTTTTTCTCTAAAGTGCTATCGTAGTTGATT
>JAAEAF010006743.1:58396-92530 GCA_011037195.1 Triatoma infestans
CATGCTGTTTGCAAGTTGCCAATAGCCTACCCCAAATGCTTTGAATTTATTTACGATAATTTGAAAAGAAATATAGACTTAGCGAGCTTCAAACTATGCTGTTTAAATGTAGGGCTGATTGAAATCCCGGAAGAGATCTAATACTATACAAATTCTATTCTAATCTACCTCCGGTTTGGAAGGTTATATAATTTAAACTTATTTAATATTCTTTTAGAGACTGACCAAGCTAATTATCCGGGAATTGCATTATTGAACAGCCACCTAAAGTTTTCACCTCTATCTTTTCCTCTAGAATTGTCTAAGTGTGAATACTAGTAAAACAAAAATTATGAACTTTTCTAAAAATACCAGACAAAAGAAATTCCGAGACATGTTTAATGAAGGTAAATTAATTGATTTCGTAAACTCGTTATGGTATTTAGGCCGCCCTATTCACCACTTCGAACGGTAAATTCTTTCAGACTGCAAAGCATTTTGTATCCGTTGGAAAGCTAGCCTTCAGTAAAGCCCAGATCAATTTTAGTAAACTCAGCAGCTACAAACCATGAAAGAACTAAACACTATTCTTAAACCTACAATGTTGCACTGCGCAGAAGTTTGCGCTTGCAAGTATTTGGACATGTTGGAAAAGTAAAACTTTAATCTTTATATTACTTGCTCAAAATTACTCCCAACTCACTTGCCCGCTTTGGGGAATAATTTGGACCCTTCCCTCTTAAACTAATAGTGTTTAACTAGCTTAAACTAATAGTGTATAATAAATCTCTCACGCCTCCCACGATTATGCTATATTATTCTGACCAAATGTAAGACAGTTAAGGGAAGAAATCCCAAGGATTAGCTATCGTTTGTAAAAGAAATAATGTCATCTATTGATCGCTTAGGTATTTTTTTAACTGAAACTCTAACACTCTGAAAACTGAAAAAAATATAATAAGTAAACTTACAAATAAATATCTAACCGATGACGTAGAGAATGTAATAAACTACAAATATAATGAACTATTCCGGGCTGGTCTCTGGTTAGAGGAATCACTGAATCTTATCTAAATTTGGGCTATAGTATAGCAAAGTTAAGAGTTGTATCTCAAATACTGTGTAGAGTAAAACTGGCGAAATTGTATATTAATGACCACTCCTAAGTTTTTGACAGTCAGAATATATGTTTAACTTGTTAAACTTGTGGTTAACTTGTATGTTTAACCCTAAGTGAAACTTGACTATTTTTTTAGTTTCTCGCGATTTTAGCTCGAAAACGGCTCCAACGATTTTCTTGAACTTCATATATTATCTGTTTTCACAAATACCTTTTATCTATGATTTTATCCGTCGTAATATGTATCACTTTGTTTATTCTGACCGGTTTCGGATTCTAATCTATCATCAGAGTATAGTTTGTGTAGAGAGTTGATTTTAAGTTTGATTGATTGTATAAGGGGATTGATTATTTTGGTCTAAATATAGGCGTCATGAGCCGAATGATTAGAGGCGCGGACAGCAAAGCTGCGGTAAATTGTCGTAGTGGGTTCGATTCCTGGTCTTGGCAATGCATTTTATGTGATGTATTTATATTTTATTTTCACCCAACGGTGTCAGACAGACCTGATGTTCATACCTAAGTGGGATACCAAATTGAGTGAGAAATGTTAGTTGTTCACAAAACAAGCAAAATATAGTTGGCTGGGGCCAAAGAAAAAAAACTTTTCGAATTCTTACGAGTCTTGTCCGTCTTATGCTCTCCGCCATAGTTTAATTTTTTTTTTTTTTACTGCGTATTATAATAAATTTTAATGTATTTATTTATATAATAATTAATTATTTATTCATATAAAAATCTGTATCTCTCAACAGACCAAATGAGGTACCTTGGACTGTACCTGGACAAGCGACTTACTTGGAATCCACACACAAGACGTAAACGCATTGAACTGAATAATAGATACAAGCACCTAAAGAGACTACTCTACCAATACTCAAAACTAACACTCTACAATAAAAGACGACTGTATCTATCTCTTTTGGCTCCCACATGGATTTACGGACTCGAACTTTACGGAACTGCAAAACGATCTAACATTAACAAAATACAGACCCTTACAATCTAAGATCCTCCGCCATATCCTAAAGGAACCCTTTTTTTGTCAGCAATCTAACTATCCGCAATGACCTCAAAATTCCACTCGTTTCTGAACTTGCCAAATCTCGTTACAATAGCTTCCATCAAAAACTTCAATCACATCCTAATTCTTTAGCCGTAAATTTTTCTTCAACGACACTTCCTTCTAATCCTCACAGACGGCTGAGGCACCGCTGGCCACGTGACCAATTGGTCGTCTAGTGATCACACCCTTTGTATATTGTTCATACATCACATTTACTTGTGTTGTTCCATATGGAACAGTTGTAAATATTCAATAAAAAAAGAAAAAAAAAAATCAGTATTCAATAATAGATTATTTAGATAAATCTTACGAGTTAATGACAATAAGTATTAATAATTTAACGACAGGCAATAAAACAAGTTACATGGCTGGGCGAAAGTAGTTTCCATTCAGTAGCTCTCTATTGTCCTTGAGAAAGAAAACAATAAATTATTTAATGTTACCATGGTGAAGGTAAGCATTCCTAATGATCATTGTCACCTTTTATAACTGTTTGGTACTAACTTCAATTATGGTTACTCATGGGTCAATTACATTTACATTTTTAATCAGATAAAGTAAATATTTGTCTTAATATAATTTATAATAATATTTACTAATGAATGATCCGTTGTTATTAAATTATTTTTTCAATTAATTTTAAAATTAATATTTAAAAACATGTTCATGTCAAATACCTAATATAATGTGCACTCTTTTGTTTATTGTGGTGATTAGTTCCGCAGAGCTGGAAAGCATCAGAGACATTTTCCGTGGTAGCCTGCCTCATTCTGTGGTCATCGACCACGGAAAATGTCTCTGATGCTTTCCAGCTCTGCGGAACCAACCACCACAACAACTGTTACAGTCTCGCTTGAACCCAGCTAGGATTGGCTAGGTTTTTAAGAATTCTTTTGGTCTTTAAAAGATCTTCTGGGTCTTCTTCTACTGGTTCCTAGAAGCGGTTGTTTGTTATAACTATTTGCGAGTTATGTTTGTAGACTTCTAGGTCTCTTAATGCTTGTTTCCAGATTGGCTATTTTCTTCTTTAAAAAAAATTCCTGACTGACTTAAACTCTGTTTGATTTACTTTACTTTACACTTAATAGACCATTTGCCCGTACCTTATAGTGACACAGGTAGTAAGAGAACCACAGTGCTGAAATGGCTGGTGTCAGCAACATTAAGGTGGCAATGTTTGATATAGTTTCCTCAATATAAGAATGTTTATTTCATTACAATATTGAGTTTTCACCAAAACAAGTTTTGAGGCTGGCATAGTCCGAATTTTTTTTTGCAAAGTGTAAAATCCTATCATTTCTTTCTGCCTTAGGATGTATTGTTTATTGTATGCTTTCTCGTCTTCACACCATAACTTGTTTCATACGATTCTGCCATGTATATATAGTAATAGGGTGTAGTAAATGCGTTGCTAGAATTTGGAGTTTGAAGGAAATCGTCTAAATCATGCGTTGTCTTTACAGAATAGGTTTTGTGAGTTTTACGCCCTCTCTCTCGAAAACGCCTGCAAACAGATTACTTTAACTTCTGAAATTTTATCCGAACGTAGCTTGATTATTTTTATGGTTCCTGACTAATCTTCTCTACCAATCTTGCTAGCAATTCAGTATTTATTTATTGTTTACACACTTTTAACTTTATACATTCTTTTTCTTCAAACTTTATACAGAGAAACATTTATTGCGGTAATATACAATACAATAAATGGGGCTGCCCAATTACATTGGGTCTGCTTAAACGCAGCGTGCCAATCAGTCAATTTGACATTCGTTTTATAACAAAAATTACAATTAAAGCTTGTGAAATATATATAGTACAAACGCGTAACCAGTCTTTAATAAATAGTACAAAAAATTAAAATATATAGTACAAATAATATAGTTACAAACGCGGAACCAGTCCTAATAGAATTAACAAAAATAAAAACAAAGATATACATTGATAATCACATCAATAAGTCGTTATTATAGAAGATCAAAACATTGCACAGTGTCAATATACAAGTAAATACTGGAAGTCTAACAATATTAAAACTACATATTAAAAGTATTACCTTAATCCATAAAAGAAAAGAGACCGAAAGACTTTTTTCGCCTTTTTAAACTTAATTTTAAATGAAACGTCAGCCATAGATGTGCTGGTTCAGTATGCTCAAGGAGTCGACTAGAATAGTCTCTGTTAAACTTGATAGGTTGGCTGACTCGATCCCTAGTTCCAACAGAATGTACTCTTGGAATTTTCTATTCGCCCCCATCCTGTTAAAAATACTTTGACATAACACAGAGCATACACACAACTATTAGAAATAATCTTATTATTTACAGCACATAATCAACAAATGATGCGTGGCAGAAACATAAAGTTGAGTCAAATCTCTACACGATCTTATAGCCTTTGCTTTGACAATGGATGAGAATGCGAAACCGGCCAGTATCAACAAAAATAAGCATGCGGCGTCGGTTAAAATCCCAGATGTTATCCAGTAAAGGATCCGTCACATATTCAACAAATTATCTTTACACTTAATGGTATTTGCGCATATATAAACCTTCACTTTTAATTGAAACTCCAACGTGATTTCAGAAGAAATACTGAAGAATCAATTTGTTAGAGTCACACCTTCATACTTTTTACTTAATTTTAATAACGTTAGCTTTTAATATGCTTGGGTCTGATAGAAAGATTGATTATTTATTTGTGGTAAGATTTAGAAAAAGATAATTTTTTATTTATACAATTTCGTTTGTTGAATAACGTGCAGCAATAAAAATCTCAAAAAACTGAAATGATTAAATCATGCTAGAATGTGCGTGTGGGTGAGGGACAAAGATAAACCCACACTTTGTCACGATACATTCACAAATCCAAGAAAAGTTCCTGAATGGTTAACAAATACAATACAATAGTGGAAATAAACCGCACAAAATTACGTTGCCAAAGTGACATGAACAATGATTTAGCAATATCCGTTTGTAGGAAAATAATAATTAAAGAAATCTAAATTAGTGTTAATGAGGTGTGTTAATGTTTGTGTTAAATTAGGATGTAAATAGAAATGATTCGGTCTATGTGACGGCTTATCAAACCGCGTACTTTTATCAATTTTGTTGTTTTGTTTTAAAGAGATAAGGTGTTATTTTACAGTCGGTTACGTTAAAAGTTTTTACTTTTAGGTTTGATAATTCAAGAGTATTTCTATAGGGAAATTATTGTGCAGTATTCTTTCAGAAATTCCATCTCAGAGAATTCTTTTTCGTACTTGGATCATACTGCCCGTCAATTTCACAATCGCACAGTGTGACACTTTGGACAATTGAATTGCAGATATTATTTTCCTTTCTTTGCTCTGAGTTATTTAGTGGATAGCTAATTCTCTTCACCGTATGTCGGCCTTAGAGGTGTCACCTTTATTGATTCACTTTCCTCAGCCTCCTCCACTTTCTTCCAGTCACTCCATCAAAGACCGGGAGTTCTATACAGGAGGTAGCGGCACGTGGATCATAAGAATGTTGGTTCACAAATGAGCAGTAAGTTAAATTTGAAAATAAATAAAGTATTTTAGAAGAGCAGTATTCTGAAGGTAATATATTTTGCATATTTAATTTTCTTAATTTAGCTGAGGTTTTTTTTATTGATGCTAATGTTTCCGACTTTTCACATCATGCTATCTGCTCTTTATCTCTTTTTTCACAGAGATAAACATAAGAATATTACAGGCAAATATATGTTATTTTAGGATCAGCCGGCTTGCATATTAAGTGAAAACATGTATCATGGAATACAAAATTTATTCTTTACAAGACCCTTGTTGTGCCTGTTCTCACAATCGGTTCCGAAACTTGGGTTACCAGAATGAAGAAAAATTGCAGTGAGTAAGAAGAGTTGGTTGCTCCAAACTGCGATAGCCAGATTGAGTAAACAAGATCGCTAGAAATATGCTAAATTTAAGAAGCTGGTAGGCTGCCGTGCAAAACAGAGGTGGCCAGGGGTCAAATAATGGGCTTAGCGCCGTGCAAGGAGAAGAAGATCTTTTCTTACACTTCCATAACAAAACTAGATATAGTTAAAATTCGTTCTATTTGAGCAAATACATGTAAATGCTCCAGTCTAATTAATAATTTGCAATTGAACAATTCAGTATGTTATTATTATCATACAATAATTTTATTTCAACTCTACCAGCTGAAATTTGTAAATGTGAAATTCTAACTTAATGATACCCAAAATTGGCTAGAACAATGCGTAGTAATTAACCTCCAGTGAAATTAGGGGGGGTTAAAGAATCCTCCGTTTTATAGATAAACAAAAATCAAATTCAAGCTTCATTATTTTTATTTCATGATTTTATGCTGTTAACCCCGAACACACTACTACACAAACACACTTTACACACGCTCATGTATTATATATAATATATATTTTATGTGTAGATATGTACAGGTATATGTATAAAAAATGCTATCATGTTATTATAATCATTCTAGCACCCTAACCAGGTGGCCTCGCCGGCTAATGGTGGGAGGGGGGATGAAAACAGGATTTTATTGGTTAATATAAAAGTCGGTCTACCAGTAAACTGATTTTGTTGTCATAGAAATACGTTTTATAATTATTATTTCTTTTTTTTTTAACCTCACTATTTATTATACTGGATGTGATGTACTGGTTAATAGCGTACAGTGTGAATCCAAGCACATTATTTATTGTTCGTTCAAGTATTTCTGGACAATATGGGACGTGTTTAACACAACTGCTTTCTGAAGAACCATATAAATAATTCGGTCCAAATATTTATTTCTTATTATTATTAGTATTTTAATTATTGTTATTGTAATGTGAACAGTAAACAGTATGACGATGCTATAATGGGTGTGATGAAAGAGAGAAAATTGTTTTGGTCCAGATTAATAAACTAGATATGGCTAAACACTGTATAATGAAAAAATGACACTGACTGCCTGGACTTTACACTAAAATAACAGAGAATGGTTGAGAGGTAAAGAATGAGGTAGATAACACGATGTGACTGCCGAATGAACTCTGCTATATGACTCGTACATCTCCCGTCGCTGTATTTAAGCAGGTTTCTCCCACTCTAGTCCGAGAAAATGGTCCTGTCATTTTTGTCACTCTCACTCTCTCTTCATAAATTAAAATTATTAAATTTTTCGGATTCTGTTCTTTCATGGTTTAGTTCATATCTTTGTGGCCGAAAGCAGTTAGTAACTGATAGTAATGGAAAAAGATCTTCTTGGGAGTCAGTTAATTCTGGTGTACCGCAGAGTTCTGTTTTGGGACCTCTTTTATTTTGCTTGTATTTAAATGATCTGCCAAGAGTAATAAAGCATTGCAAACATGTGCTCTATGCTGATGATCTGCAAATATATTTACATTGTTTACCATCAGAATTAGAAGCTGGCATTGAGAAAGTTAAGCTTGATGTGAATTCCATCCTTAGCTGGACACAGTCAAATTTTATTGCATTTAATATAACAAAATCAAAAGCAATGATCATTGGCAGTAGAAAATATATAAATACAATTAATTTAGACTTAATTTCCAAAATTACTGTTAATAAATGATAGAATAAAAGGTGGGAGTAGAGATATGACACGATACGATGTATGGTTGAATCTGATAGATATCCTCTAGATAGATTCTCACTAGCTTATATACATTGGTTCTCCCACTCTAGCCTGCCTAAATCAGAGAGAGTCTCTGTTAACCAGAGAGAGCCTCTCTTCTCTCTGCTGGATGCCATTACATTCCCAGAAGTACTGATTAGTATGCTGTGTTTTAGTTAGAATATAGTGGCAACCCAGTAAGAAGAAGACTTTTAGATTTGTTAGTGGTTCTGTCGAAAATAAATCTTGTTTCACTTCGATATAGTTTCCATTATGTTGAATTGACTTATTGTTAATTAGACAATAACTGTTACCTCTCACAATTTGATTCGCGGACCACTATCATAGGACTCTCTTCCACATCATTTGAGATCAAATCTAAATCTTGTCTTCTTTCTCTGCACTACTCAGGATTTTAATCAATTTAAAAATGTAGTGAAAGTGGCAATTTTTATAATGATGCAAGCTGTGTTCTTTCCTTCTTCCTGTGTCTTTTTTTCTGATTTTACAATTAATAACATAAAACTACAAAATAATCATTAAATTTAAAAACAAAAAGTAACTGATAAAAACCCAATTTACTTAAGGTAAAATAAATAAACAAACTATATTTGACATTTTGGTTGGTCTCTTCACCAATGGGGTCAAGTTAAAAGTTTCATAACACAACTTTCATTTTGGTATTGCACATTGGTTACCCCCTCCCGCCAATCAACTACTACTGATAGAATAATATATATATATCAAGATTTATATTATACACTTGAAATATTTAATAAATAATTAAAAATAAATGATCCGTTAAATTATTCATTTTATTTTTTAACCTAGTTTATTTTATTGTGCTTCTGTTGGACGAGATTGAGTATTACTTTAATGTAAAATATTAATTCGCAATTAAGTAATAATAAAAAAAAAGTATAAAAAAATAATGATGGTAATTTTATATAAAATGTTTTTTATGTCTTGCGTCAAAAGTTGTACAAAAACAATACGTACATAGAAATTTATGTTCTTTGTTTAAATATTTGTTTTATATTAAAAAAACAAAAAAATCTGGTTTTGAAACACTTACACAACTTTCTCTTACTCCAGTTTTCAAAATTGAAATTGACAATTTTTATAGTTAGTGTACCACATTTAATGAAATTCAGTCAGAGTTGGCCGAAAACTGAAAAACTGTTCAGTAAAAGCGCACTTCCGGATTACCAATTTTCTTGAAATTCGGAACTTTGGCCATCTATTTATTTCTAATTAATAATTTTGTTTGGATGGTAGAATTGTATAATCAACTATATGATAGGACCTTACAGAAAAACACAACCCCAGCCCTTAAAGGGCATTATGAGGAGAAATATTTCAATATTAGTTGTAGCTCTTTATATGTATAGTACACAATACTACTCTAAAGAAAATGATTGAAGCCGTTTTCGAGAAAATACCAGAAAACTGAAAAAATACATTTCAGTAAAAAACGCACTTTCGGTCATCCGATTTTTTTTTCAAACTCGGAATTTCAACCACGTATTTCATTCTAATTAATATTATTTAGATGACAGAATTGTCTAGTAAACTGGAAAATGCACTTTAGAGCAAAACGTAACCCCACCTTTCCCCCAAAACTGCCTTAATGAATTTTTCCTGAGAAATTTTTCAAATGAAAGTTGTAGCTTTTTGTATGTGTAGTTGATATACCAAGTTTTTTTTAAGAAAATCGTCGGAGCAATTTTTGAGAAAAATCACAAAAAATCAACTAGTAAAGTGGTACTTCGGGTTGAGGAATTTTGACAGATGACCCACAGTCGCATTCCATGGTGATACCTAAACGGAATATCAAGTTTGAACTTTCTATGATTTTTCTTTTTTGAGCTATGCTGTTCTCTCTCTCTCTCTCTCTCACACACACACACACACACACACACAATTTTCCAAAAAATAACTTCTTTGGACTCAGAAGACCTCCAAACCGATATTTCCGGTTAAAATTCGATATTGAAAATTTGGCACGATTACAATACTTCCTCTTACTAGGAGTAAGAGAAAGAAAAAAAAAGAAGAAATTGGGAACAACTTATAAAATAAGATATAACTGTAGACAATGATAACTTCTTGATTAGTAAGTTAACCATTCTTTGATAACACTAGTAAATCCATTAAATCACAAATCTGTCACAGAACAGAACTATTTAAAAAAAAAAAATCTGGCCTGTAACTCTCACACTAATTTCTCTTACTCCTCGTGTTAGTAAAAAATGATAACGAATTTTATTTAAACTCGAATTTTACTCATTTATCTTAGCTTAATATGTAGAGGTGGTGGGAGAATAAGTATCTACCTAATAATAACCTTGGCAGGAGGTAGAAAAATGATTACATTGTGGACCAGTAGAGGGCGCCAAAAATTCTCAAGCAACTGCCTATAAATCGAGTATTTGAAATTTAACGCCACAATTTTTTTTTGTGGAAATACGTTACAAATAAAAGTGTTACGTTAATATCTGTGCAGTTACCAAGCCCCAGGTTTAATGCAAAATGCTATAGATGTTTTTTGAGAAAATGATGAAAATTCGGTTAACGGATTTTTTCAAATTTGGGTTTCTAGCAATGGCCCTAACATATATTTTTTTCATAATAATAATAATGTCTTTATTTATAATAAATACAAACAAAACAAATAAACTTCTCTACAAACTAAAATAAACTAAAGACTTTATAAGGTTTGGTTATTTTAACTGTCACTGAATAGTGTATTTATCTTAAATTAAATCTAAATACTGAATTAACTCACCATTAATATAGCAAAATAAACTAAATAATTATTCCTTATAATATATAAACTATGATAACGAATATTCTAGGGGAAAGTTTAAAACTATCCTAATAATTAAATTCCTTCAATAATTGCTCTTTTATAAAAATAAGCAGATTTACAATAGTTGATCAAGGACATCCAGTTTTTCCCATTTCCTGTGTGGATGAATACATTTTCCTAATTAAAATATTTAATCCTGTATTCTGTCAATATATAGGACATACAACCAGAAAATGATGCAAGTCCTCCACATCACAGCGATTACAGAGTAAACGCAAACTATTGTTCATATTCTTTAAATGGAGTATAGTTAAGTTTCCATACACCCCTTCTTATCTTCAAAACCCATCTCATTTTCTCAAGTGCCATATTGCTGTTCAAATAGTGACTGTCACCTAAATCAAACTTAAATTCTTTGTAATGGCAATAATGCTGCGATTCATCACATCCATGATAAATTTATTTTGATAATTCAATGTCAATCTATTTTGTAATTTTGAAAAAATATCTTCCATATTGTTCTCTGACAGTGCTTCAATCTCTAGTTGACCGGCCATACTTTTCATAACTTTAAACCAAGATAAATTATTCTTTATAACATTTATGACCAGTTTTTTTCGTGAGGCGGCAATCTAGTAAACTTAATACTTTTAAATATGTAAATATGGTGTAGCTTTAATGTGTCTAGATATAAATTGGTAGTATTCCAGTTTCCAAATGCAAGAAGGAGGTGGGAGTATAGCAAGGCATGCCTGAACATTTTCTTTATAAAAAACCTTCATAATTTTTCAACTTCTATTTGTTCTGTCCCTCCCCAAACTTGAGCACCCGTAACACATTGCTGATCTATTTACTATATTAAATACCTGCAATTTTGATTTATATGAAATATTTTTATTTTCCATAAACTGATGTGACATCAAGTTTATGCCCAATTTAGATTTATTAAGTTTTTCTAATAACTGTTTTTTAAATGAAAGTTTTGGTGTAACAATCGTTGACAATTTCAATTTCTTTATTCTCAAAGTACCATTTTTCATTTTTTGCGTTTTTTGAACCTTTACTAAAAATGACTATTATATTTACATAATATAGGTTAGAAGAACCATATATTGTATTAAGTGGTATTTTATGGAGAAACATAACGTTACTGTTCCTCAGAACTCACCCCCCCCCAAAAAAAAACAATTATTCCACGAAATTGTTACAAATAAAAATGATAGGGCTATATTTGTGTAGTTAGTTTAACGAAGTTTTTAAAGGAAATAGTTTGAATCATTTTCAATAAAATCTTGAAAAAACTGAAGAAAAAATGATTCTCATGAAAATGTCAAGTATTGAAAATGTTTTCTGATTTTGTTTTTTGCAGATCATGGACTTAATGAAGCAATAAAACAATTTAAATTATACACACCATTATTTCAAAACCAACACTAAAAAATAAAATATCTGATTATAAATTATACATTACTATATTATTCGCTATTATATTATTATAATATTAGTCTAATTAGAAAAAAAGAGATCAACTAATAATTCATTCAAACACACATCTTTTTTGACAATAATTTATTAAAATAATAAAATTTAGTTAATTTGTTCGACTGTTTCCGTAAACGTTCGGCACTCATTCGGGATTCAAATGTACCATTCTCTGCCCACTCACTCTATAAAATAAGAGTGCCGTTATGTTATATTCAGATTACTAACCTCACAAAAACATTTTCAATCTTAAAAAAAAAAAAAAAAAAACATTCAATAAAGTCGCACTTCATTTTGGTAGATTTTTTTGACGGAAACATTGGTATCAGATGCCGTGGAATTCGTGTCAGAATATCTATACGGAATTAAAGTTTAAGCTTCCTCTGACTTTTCTGTTCCTCCATTTTTCTTTAAAAGATTCAGGAGACTTGAAAACATGTATTTCCGATGAAATTTCAATTTCAAAAATTTGACACGATTACAATACTTCCTATCTTTTTATCAAAGTGGGATTCATCAAGTTCGTGATTAAATCAATGAGAATGAAATTGGTCAGGACCTGTTATAATGTTAGGTTTAAAATTATAAGGAGCACGAATGGATGATTTAATTTATTAAATCAATGATGAACTTTAAGGACGTCATTTCAACATAAAATCCTAAAACATTACTTAAACAAAAAACATTATTATAAAGAAACGTTTCAATCATTATGTGAATAGTGATGTAGAAAACAATAATTAATTCTACAAGGCTAATTAATTCTTATTGTTGAGGCTTCTATCAATAAAGAAATAAATTTAGACACTTTATTTGACGATTTCCTTTTTTAACAATATTGTTTAATACAGAACTAGTTCGGGTATTGGTTTTTTTTAAAAAAAACGGCAAACTCAATATGATGCGCAAAACTTCATTCAAAGAAGATCTAATCATTCATATAGGAGGCAATGGTTTGCGTTTTAGTATTTTACTAAGAAAATCTTTCCTAATTCTTATGGAGGAAATGTGATGTAATCAAGTTTAAAGGAATTTGTAGGCCTACGTGACTATTCACTGTGTACAACAACATAACAATTTGTTAGTAAATATAACTGAATTTGTTTGCAATTTTTGTTTTTTGTTTTTTTTTTATCTCGCTTAGTACAGTATCGTTTTCACGTATTGTACTTACTGTTTTCTTTGTATTGTTCAAATTTATGCACAACAATAAAGTTTAAGGAACACATAGTTTCGTCGTAAATTGGTAAGTCATAGTTTACATGTTAAATTAAAGATGAACAAATATATATGGAATAATGATACAAGCTTAAGCCAAAACATCAAGTCCAAAACTTTCTACAAATGATGTAACATTTTGAAATAAGAGGAGGTCACTAAAAATGCTTGATGTTTAGTCTATGTGAAAGGTGTTGTCCAAAATTATCTATTATCAATAAGTTCAGATGTTTAACTTTCTCTAACTACTGGTAGAAGGAAGTATTGAGATCATGCCAAATTTTTAAAATTGAGTGTTCACTGGGACACTCCCTGAGTATAACAAAATGTTCTTTGCGAATGGTCTGTTTATGTGTGTGTGTGTGTGTGGGTTTTTGTGAATGTGAACAAAATATTTCAAAAAAGAAAAGTCGTAGGACGTTCAAACTTGATATTCCGTAGGGTAACGCTAGGAGTGATGATGCACACTTCAAAGTTATGCCCTGTATCAAAATATGGGAGATATATTAAAGATTTAATACTTATAAAACATATTGTCAACTACTATTACCTACAAAAAAAAAATGTTATTTTTCAAAATAAAGACATTCTCATTTATTCCAGAAACAAAATACAAATACACTACATTCGGCCGTCGCTCCTAATAGGGTAGGATAGATGATGCACCATAGGTAGGAGACCTCTTCTCTCTGAAGGTAACATGGTTGATTTGATCGACATGAATTTTGGTAAACACTATATCTACGAGCCCAACTTTAACGACAGCAGGAAAACTATCGTTTCAATTGTAATTAATATAGTATATAAAAATTTACTAAGCGTTATTAAAATTTAGGTATTCGCCAAATATTGTTGTGGTGGTTGGTCCGCAGAGCTGGAAGGCATCAGAGACATTTTCCGTGGTAGCCTGCTTCATTTTGTGGTCATCGACCGGTTTCGGGCGTTCGCCCATCTTTAGGATGCGTTTTTCAGACAGTGGGACAACACAGACTTGCATAGAGCAAATTTAGTTTACACACTGAATGGTGTTTTTAACTGTATTTAAAACTAAACTCTTAAACTAGGACAAGGGGTATGGTCAGCTGGGTGGGAAAACACGTCTTTGGGTTGTTAAAGGGCAAATTTTTCTTACAATGGAAACAACAGGTGGGGATCTAATTTTTAAACTCTGTTGTTGGAGGGAGATTTACTTTACAATTAACTAATCAAAATAAAATATAAAATATATAAAATGTCTCTGATGTTCACCAGATATAGCTGATGCGTATAAATGTTCGTAGAACACAGAACACATAAAATAACTGAAGAATTTTGCAATACGTTCGCTTCTGGTCTCTCTACTCCTGGACTAACTTGCATGATGCCACGTGTTGGCAAACAAGAGAAGCAAAGCTTGCGTCTTCTCTCCTACCGCCGTCAACTCTCCTGGCTTACCTATAAGGTAATATCTATAAGGTATTACTAATATAATGGATGTGTTAGGTGGAGAGAATTTTAGGTCTGGTAGATGAATTGAGAAGAAGACTTGGTTAACACTGGTTAATTAATATATTAATTAAGTGATGCAGACTGCCTGTACTTTACAATAGAGAAATGTTTTAAGGTAGAGTGGTATGAAAATGACACGTAGTAATTGGATATATATAACTGAATCCAACTGTGTTTATTTTTATGGACTGTCCGTCGCTATATTTATACCGTTTTTCCCACTCCAGTCCGAGAGAGTGGTTTTGGGTTTTACTCTTCACTCTCTTTGGTTGCTGTTACATCATTTCCTTAACCAGTGTGATTTTTACCTTAAAAATTGATTTTTAGGTAGTTGTGAAGAATTTGTGGCATTAAATTTCAAATCTTTTATGGGGTTGGGTTAATGTAATTGGCTCTCTGTTTGGGACTATAATACCTGGATAGAAATTTAAAAAACTATAAATAAATGCCTGGATAGGTAATTATTCCTCGCTATAATGAGTACAATTTGAAATTAAATGAAAATTTGTCATTTTATATGTAATTTATTAATTTATAATATATAGAATTGTATTTACAGCAGTGGGAGTAAATCGTGTGAGCTTCACATCCGGTTTTTTATTCATCTTTGAATTTATTTTATCATAGTGAAGTTTCTCTATTCATAAATAAGAGCAATAATAAGAGTAAATACATTTTTTGAGTTTCCCTGAGAATGAAAAATTGTATATCTACATTTTTCTTGTTCAATTGGAGCACTTAGCATTTCATTTTTTTAAAAATTAGTTTTTATTTCTTAAAAAAAGTAATCTTAAGGTGATGTCGATCGGCGTCAAATTCCTTGAGATATTCATCTCAAGACGGTTTCAGAAATTTATTTAGAAATTACCTAATTTTAATAATTTTCTCAAAGTTTTTTTGTAGAATTTGAATAGTACAATAAATAGTTTAGGTTGGCAATGTTGGACAATTCCTGAGACTCTGTACAGTTAATTTTGTGATATTCATCACAGTTAATTTTAAGAGTAATACCTGATTTTATTGTGACATAGCATAATACATTATAATTATATGCTGTTTTTTTATTAATTTTAATTTTCAAGTAATTGCGTCCTTTTAGTCTAATTCTAACCGGTCCTAACCGGTTCATAACCACTGATTCTGAATCTATCATTAGTGTTTGGTTTAATAAGGATAAAGAGTGTGATTGACTCTTTAATTTTTCAAAGTTCCCGCAGTGATATATCAATTGATGGTATGCTCTTTGAATAATTTTCTATACATAATCAAATCCACCATTCCATTGCAGTCGATTGGAAAGCTTTTCTAAAAAAACAAAATCTATCCAACTGGCAAAAGGAATGGCATTCAGTGCAGCTGTCAAATAAACTAAGGAATATCAAGGGTACCACAAAGAAATGGTCAATCTCAAATCGAGAATCTCGGCGAGAAGAGGTTGTCCTAGCGAGAATGAGACTCGGTCACACCACGTTGATACACAGCCACATATTCCGAAAAGAATCTCAGCCGGTATGCAGCGCTTGCAATACGACATTAACGTTCCCGGATATTCTATTGGAATGTTCGAAATATGTAAACGCTCGGGGAAAAGTAAATTTACCGACCTGTCTTACAGATGTATTAGGAGACAATGAGGGCAATATCTATAAGACTTTCGAATATCTTAGAAAGGTTCATCTATTTCATTTGTTGTGAAACTAGCTGTACACATGTATGTGTTTAGTTGTTTGCTGGTGTCTTGTGTATAGGTATTTATTTTATAAGTGATACAAGGGAGTAGAGGAATATGATTAGACTAGATTGTGGGTTTGCTGTAGAAATTGTTAGACTGGTGGGTATGGATATGCATCCCGGATGAGTACTTACAAATTATAAACAGGTGCAAAAGGACCATAGCTGTTGTGCACCTTAAAACATTGCAGAAACGAGAAATCCACCAACTAATAGAATTTGCTACTTTTGTTTCAATAAACTATATTTTCACGCATAATATATATTAGAGTGCTCATTATTTTTTATCTATATTTTCTGCCTTCTTAAATCTCTTTGTAAGACAAGATTAAATCAAAGTTCGCTACCGGACAGGGCCTCTGTGGTTTACAGATGGCTCTAGGATGGAGTGTGGGACTGGAGCAGGAGTATACGGAATGAGCCCAGAGGTACTCATTGAGAGGCCAATGGGCAGGTATTCTAGGCTGAAGTGTTTGCTATTAAGGTCTGTGCCGAGGAGAACCTGCGTAGAGCCCCAAGGGGCAAGGTCATACGCATTTGCTCGGACAGTCAGGCTGCACTGAAAGCCTTAGAGGCTTACAGAACTACCTCATCCCTGGTGAAGGAATGTCGAGAGGCATTGTCGAGACTCTCCAGGCACAACAAGGTACAGTTGTTGTGGGTGCCAGGACATGCAGGGGTTGAGGGTAATGAGATAGCTGATCAACTGGCCAGGAACGGGGCTAACACTCCGTGCATTGGTCCAGAGCCGGTCCTGGGAATAACTGGCGGAGCAATTCGTGCAGCGATTAGAGAGTGGGGTCGCAGTAAGCATGAAGAGCTCTGGAGGAGAAGCCCGGGTGCTATACACAGTAAAAGGATGATGCCAGGACTGTGTAAACGAAGAACCCGAATGACCCTTAGTCTGAGTAGGAGCCAGATTTCTCTGGTGACGGGACTGTTTACGGGTCATGGTAGGTTCAGGAAACATCTGTACAAGGTAGGACTCATTCGAGCGGAACCCTTGTGCAGACTATGTCAGGAAGAGGAGGAAACGGCCTCCCACCTGTTGTTCGATTGCGTTGCAATAATTAAATTGAGGTATGAAACCTTTGGTACTTTGCGACCTGAGGAGATAGTAGCTCAAAATGACCTGGTGGTGAAGGCCCTTAAACTCCTTAAGGAGGGAGGGTTTGTCTACTAGGAACTATCGGGGGTGGCACAATAAGCCTCTGTTGGCTGCGGTGCCGGGATATGGCCCACCCGAGGTTGGATAATAATAATAATAATAATAAATCAAAGTTGGACAAGCTCTGACGAATCTTTTCAGAACGCCCAGGAAATTCTAGCTTTTTTTAACTTTATCATTATTGAGGCAACATATCATACAAATCGCCACGAATTTAAAATTTTACACAATCATAGCTTTATAGATCATCCAAAATTAAAGGAAACGTTTTAAGGTTTTTTTTCTATCGAAGCCCAGTTTCTTCTACATTTTTTCTTTCAATCGGTATCGAATCTTCGCTAAGGTATCTTTATAAAAATTATATGAATGTAGATTATGCTGAATTGTCCCAAATGGTAACCTCGCAAGTCGCAGTTCGCAAATTGTAGGATATTGCAGATGATATAGTCATATTAAGCAGAAGCGAAAATGCCCTAAAAGAGCCAATTCTCGAATTAGACAAGGAAAGTAAAAAGGTTAGCCTAGAAATTAATGAAACTAAAACTAAATACATGGTGGTATCCTCTTCAGACACAAGAAGAAGGTCATGTAACTTGGTTGTAGGCAACTATTGTTTTGAAGCTGTTGATCGTGTCATGTACTTGGAGTAGAATTAAACTGCGAAAACAAAGGAAGTGAGGAGATCACAAGTAGAATCATGGCGGGAAATAGAGCTTACTTTGGCCTGCAAAAACTTTTGAAATCAAGACTGTTAACTAGACAAACAAAACTTAAAATGTATAAATCGCTGATTAGGCCGATAGCGTGATGATAATGGACCCTGAAAGTTTCAGACCACCTAGCCCTAAGGGTCTTTGAAAGAAAAACACTCAGGCGCATATTTGGCCCAGTTTGTTTACACGGCACATGGCGAGTTAGGAAGAATAGAGAACTTGATGAACTCATGGGGCATGAGAATATAATTAGGTTTGTCAAGTCGAGAAGAATAAGTTGGCTTGGGCATATAGAGAGATTACCAGAGGGACTGATGACAAGAAAAATAATGAAGCAGGAGTTTGATGGAAAGAGAAGAAGAGGGCGTGCCAGGACGAGCTGGTTGAGAGACTTGCAGCAGGACCTGATCAGATTTGGAGTAACAGTATGACGGAGGTAGGCGTTAGATCGGGATATCTGGAACAGGATTGTACGGAAGACCAAAGTTCATATCGAACTGTAGCGCCGGATAAAGAAAGAATGAAAGAAGAATATGCTGAAATAGTCAATTTACTACTTTCCAATCACCTTAAAAATGTATACTGGATACCAATCGGTAGAATAAAGCACAAACAGACGGCGACAAAATAAGTAACAAGTTGTGCGACTCAATCTATAGAAAATAGAGAACATATAATATAATAATTAGGCTCTAATATTAGATGTTTAGCAACTGAGTTAGGAAAAGAAAGTTTTTTAAAAATAGTAAATAAGAGAAACCATATTCATCATAGTTAATTTTAAGAGTAATATCTGATTCTATTGTGACATAGCATAATACATTATAATTATATGCTGTTTTTTATTAATTATAATTTTGGGTTTAAAAAAAATAAATTAGTAAATGCATTTCATTCCTCCTTCTTGTCCCACTTGAAGCTTTCATAGATGATGTAATATATTTCGCTTCATTTGGGAGGTTGAAAAAAAAAAAACCTGGTTGCATTTTCTCCACTAGATTAGTGCTAGTCAATAATTAAAATGATATTTGCACTTTTAAAACAGTATTACCACTATTACGACACTAGAAAATAAATTGAGAAACGCCATATATTATGTTACGTAAGCGTATGTTATTATGAATTAGTTAAAATAAAAAGGTAAGTATAGCAGTTCTTTAAAACATCAGAAATTAGAGACGGATAAATAATGAGGACTAGACCTATAATATTTATTAGGTTAAGCTTAATATAGATAATATTTCCGTTTTATTATTATTATTTTTTATTTTTTCGCATCCGGGTGCAGTCACTAGGGCGCGTTTGAGAAATAAAACAAAAAATACAATAACCCCACGTGAGTCCAACTCTTAAACGCTCGGATCACTGTTCTGTATAGATCCGATTTATTTTCTACACACACTTTCTAATTGGGGGGGGGGGGGTCTAATTCTGAATTTTAGTCTGGAAATGTTTTAATCAATTTTTTTATAAAGTTTCTTGAACAATTTTGTATTTCAACATTATATCTATATGACTAAAAATAATAAATCTGATGTGAATCATTCATACGATTTTTACTTTCTCATTATCATACTTTTAAGAGGAAGTATTGTAATCGTGTCAAATTTTCGATATCGAGTTTTTCACCGGAAATATCCGTTTTGAGGTCCACTGAGTCCAAAAAAGTGGTTTTTAGCAATGGTCGGTGTGTGTGTGTGTGTGTGTGTGTGTGTGTGTGTGTGTGTATGTATGTATGTATATATATGTATGTATGTAAACAGCATAGCCCAAAAACGAAAAAAGCGTAGAAAGTTGAAACATGTTATTCCATTTAGGTATCAGCATGAGATCTGACAGTACGTTATCAGTCAAAATTCCCCCACCGGAAATACCTCTTTACTAGTTGGACTTTATACTTTTTTGCGATTTTCTCAACAATGGCTCCGACGATTTTCTTTTAACTTGTAATATCAACCATACATACAAAGAGCTGCAACTTTTATTTGAAACATTTCTCCAGAAAAATGCATTTAAGGGCACTTTGGGGATGGGTGGGGTTATATTTCCGTCTAAAGTGCTATTTCAATTTATTAGACAATTCTGTCATCTAAATAATGTTAATTAGAATTAAATATGTTATTGAAATTCCGAGTTTGAAAAAGATCGGATAACCGGAAGTGCGTTTACTTTACTACTTTACTAGATGATTTATTCTCTTTTTCGCAATTTTCTCAAAAATGGAACCGACGATTTTCTTGAAACCTCTTATATAACTAAACATGCAAAGATCTACTACTTTTATTTTAAACATTTCTCTGGGAAAATTCATTTAAGGGTACTTTTAGGGGAGGGGTGGGGTCATGTTTTTCTCTAAAGTGCTGCCACAGTTGATTATACAATTCTATCATCCAAACAAAATTAATTAGAAATAAATAGATGGCCAAAATTCCGAATTTTAATAAATTTAGTAAACCGGAAGTGCGCTTTTACTGAACAGTTTTTTCAGTTTTCGACAAATTTCGTTAAATTTGGTACACAAACTATAAAATTTGTCAATTATAATTTTGAGAACTGAGTAAAAGAAAGTTGTGTGCGAGTGTTTCACAACAGATTTTTTTTCACTACAATTTATATACTTATACCAGAGCAATGAGTTTAAATTTAACAAAGCTTGTGAGTTTAGATTTCAACTTTATTAGCATACCATCAAAACCCTTCTTAAAACAATTTTTCCATCAAAATGTCTGAAATAAATGCAATAGATTTTTACCAGCTCACCAGTTTGGCGAACATTCCAAGTTTAAAGAAAATCGTTGTGGCCATTTTAAAGAAAATTACAAAAATTCACAAACCAATTCCGTTAAGTTGAACCTCCAGTTAACCGGATTAGCTTTTTTGGAATCTTTGCTGGAACATTGCTTCCAAAGTTTATTAATATTATCTAGCAGATAAAATCGTAAATTGTACTATAGTGATGCTTACAAAAAAAGCATGACGCAATTGTTCCCACAGATCCTCCAAAAAAAAAAAAAATTCTTAGCAAAATATTTCAAATAAAAGTGAGGCACTTACGTGTGGGTTTACGAAGTTTAAATAAATTCGTTGGATCCTTGTAAAGAGAAAATTGTGAAATACGAAAAATTAAAAACTAAAAACATTCAATAAAGTCCGGTTCTTCCGGTTGCTAGAAAGACACATATAGCATCCGGAAGCTTTAAGACGCACATATAGTATCAAGAAGGTCAGGCAATACTTGCGAGAAAAATCTTTTGAAGATTGGAGTAAATACAGATGGCAGGGTCATAGGTGTGATGCATTTCAAGGATAACCCCAAACAAAACCAGTTCATATGCAATAGGAGAATTCTCTCTGGATCAGAGTGGACTAATGCGATGAAGCTGAAGATTAACTACACTCCCCTTCGGGCGGTTCCGGGGGTCCCAACGGGAGGTGTTGTACCCCACTGTCGCAAATGCGGTAGTGAGTACGAAACCCCAGCGCATGTATTGGGAAATTGTTTCAACAACATACCCCTTGTCATCCGCCGTCACCATAATGTGTAGAAGAGGATGGCGGAAATATTAAGCAACAAGGGGTATACTTGCTTCGACGAAGTTCACTGCTTAGATACAGCAGGTACTAATCGTTTCGCTGACATTGTGGCGATCAAGAACGCCGGAAAAGAGGCCCTTATCATTGATCCTACTGTCCGCTTTGAATCCAGTGATCCAGAACAGGGAAGGAAAGTTGATTCAGACAAGAGGGACTATACAAAAAATGTATCCCTCACCTGCCGGAAAAATACCAGGAAAGGTTTGGTGAACGTCAGTTCCAAGTGAAGGGACTCGGGTTTGGGTGTAGAGGGGCAATACCTAAGACCACGAGTGAATTTTTTGACCGAAGTTGGGAATTGACCACGACTTTTTGTGGGAGATTGCTGAAACAGTCATACCAGATTCTCTCGGTATAATCCACCACCAGACCAGAAATGATTAATTGACTTATACATTCATTTAACTTTAGTCTGTGTATATATAGCTCCTGTGGTCCTCTATTGGGGTGTTACATTTGTTCCGGTATAAATTTGTATATAGTAAATACCTACGCATTATTCCTATTCAACCAACCATTGTTCTCTGAATTGATTGGTTTGCTGTGTCTCAGCAATTCAATATAATTGAGCAGCCATACTTATTTTATATTAATTATTGAATTAAAGTGCTTTTTCTCTTCTCTCTCTTTGTGCCAGATGAGCGGTGGTAATATCTAAACGGAATACAGATTGAGTTTCCTGCGGTTTTTGATAATTTTTTAAAGCACATAAATACATAAGTACGGCCCCTAAATGCGAAAAATTGTTTTTAACGAATGGTTAAATATACATAATATAATAGTACATATAATAGGGTTGTTGAGGAGAGAGAAATTAGGTTTGATTAAATGAACGAGATATGAAGACACTAATATAATGTAGCTAAGTTTACACTAACTGCACTGGACTTTATAATGAAAATGATAGAATGAATGGTGAGAGTAAAGATATGACACGATGCGATGTACAGTTGTATGGTTGTATCTGATAGATCCTTTAGATAGATTCCCACTGGCTTATATACACAGGTTCTCCCACTCTAGCCTGCCTAAGTCAGAGAGTAGTCTCTGTTAACCAGAGAGGGCCTCCTTCTCTCTGCGATGGTTGCATTTTCTTTGCTGTGGATGGGACCTATTACATACAATATACATAATATATATCCTATTGCAACCAAAATGTAGGTGTGAGCAATGTCGAGTGTTGAAAAGTAAATGAAATCGAAGAAATTTACGCATGCCTTTTTTTTTTTCATATAATACTACGTAATAATTATCAACTATTTCCCAATTTCAGTTATAAAAGTTGTTCTAATATAATCTCTGGTGAGGAATAAATGTCTTCTTTCCTAGAGGGAAAAGTATTTTCAGTTAATTAATATGTTTTTTTGTCAGTTTTAATTAATATAAGTATTTCGTTTTAATTAAATTCCCTAAAATAATATTAAAATATAAGTATCTAAGTAAAAGATCTGTGTAAAGTAGTGGTTTGGTATAATCCAACGTTTCCCCCATTTTGCAATAGATAATAGCGTAGTGCTGACTTGATTACTAAATTGAATACTCTATTATTGTGATAATTAAACCAAGTGCTAACCAGAAAAAACCTATTACAAAATGGGCGATAAAATTATTAAATATAAAGTAACTTTCTGAAGGGAACTTCATAGTTTTTGATAGAAAACTAATATACTTCCAATCTATCAACTACTACTGTTTAACATTAATGTTTTATAGTTTAACGGACTTTCTCTTACAGTTGGGGCAACGACAACCTTTAAGTTGGCGTGTGAAGCGAGAGTTTAGGCTAAAGGATTTGAATATATTTAAAATGTATGTTTTTGCCAGGATGATAGCTAAAAGAATATGAGATCTGTTTGTTACGGTAAGGATGAATGCGTAGAAGAGAGGAAAAGAAAATGACAGAGGATTTTGGATTGGATGGTTTGGATACGGTTTCAATTAGAATGCTTAGCAGTCTTTATATGTTACACCACCTCCGCACACATTCATAAATTTAAAAATAGTTATTTATTTAACAAGTGAGGAAAGTAGGACTTTTTCACATTCGGGTTCAGTGCTTGATCGCATGAGCACAGCGAGTTTTTTTACAACTCTCATCAAACTGTATGAGAGTTGTATAAAACTTTGCTCACGAGTTAAATATTGTAAAAATTGAATTCAAATAAATATGTGAAGAAGTTATCTCAGAATAGAAGGTTCCCTATTAGAAAGGTTAATAGTTGAGATATATAAAAAAAATTCATAATTAAAACATATAAAAATATTTCTTATATATATTATTATGATAAGTAGTAATATAAAGAAATATATATGATTATGCCTATGTGGCAGCACTTCGCAAATCAAGTAACTTTCACACACACTAGTGAGAGAAAGTAGTGTGTAACTCATTTGTGTGTTAATTTTGAACTTTCATCACTAAATTCGTCACATTATTCAAAATTTCAGAAAGATGCTTTTTCTTACTCTAGAGACCTCCAGAGAAAGTAAAATTGATTTTCGGGAAGAACATAATATATAAGAAAATATAGAAAAAGTAAATATTAGTGCATTAAAAAATAAAAGCATTAAGGTATTTAGAAGGAAAAAAAAGATGTCAGATTGTTAAATTTCATTAATGACAAAAAAAAAAATGAAACAATAAAATAAAATGATTAAGATTAATGAAGTGATAGATCAATCTAGCAAAAAATGATGCGAAAAAAATAATGAATGGCATAAACTCTTCGCTAAGTTTATTAATATTAAAGAATCGTATTCTAAAACAAAAACTACCAGCATTATAAAGCGGAAAAGTAAACATAAATTGAAAACTGATTTCTTTTAATATACTTTAGATAGGTTATTCCCAAATTGTTTAGTTTCAAAACATTTTATTTAAGTTATTAACATGTTTAAATATGCAGTAAAATTATTAGATATTTATTGAGATTAAATTTGTGTTTTTATTATTTGCATTAGCTAAACAATTATAAAGTGTAAAATTATAAATAAAGATTATTTAGAAAGTGAAACTTCATTATTTCAATAAAAAAGAATGCAGTGATTTCTTCTCCTTTTTATTATGTAGAAACTAAAACGACTTTTCCCTGATATCAATTTCTTGTTTAAGACGTATTGATTGGAATAAATCTTGTTAATTTAAGGAAATTACAACAATTTAGAGATAAATGTAATAAAAAATAGTTGAGAAATAATTTTTAAACAAATAGTAATAATAGTAGGAGCCTCTACAGCTCACTGTCTGGTGATGGACAATGTTGTCTGTAACGGAGAACACTCTCCAAAGGCCAGCAATGCACTGAGTAGGCCCCGGGCACCAATGACCATAGATGTTGACGCGCCTTAAATTAAAAAAAAAAAAAAAAAATTAGTAATCATAATATCGGCCAAGGTTTTATTTTTGAAATATTGTTAATCATATGAAAGCATATTTCTTTTTTGCCTCCTATCTTAGCAGATTAGCCAGGAATGTTCTCATTTTGGGGGATGGCGATTGTTATTGTTATCTGTGATTTGTTTTTTGTTATATTTTTTTTCATATTGATTATTTAAAAACTGTATAGGATATATATGGGTTTATTTTAGAGAAAACTGTTATTGATACTGATAAAGTTTAGATAGCTAAATGTAATTCCTCATTATAGGAATGATAGGATACTATATAGATTGGCTGGTAGTGTACATTTTGTTTTTAATAATAGTATTCCATAATTTTCCCCTATATTTCTGATAACTAACACAATCAAGGATCAGATGGTTGGCGTCGATTATCGTTTCCGGTGGGCATGGACAGGTAGAAAGTTGCCGTAATAACTATTCGGGATAAATGGTAAGGAGAAAAGTTATGATTGAATCGTAGTCTGACCATTGCAATGAGGAACCGTCTACTACTGTCTTTATGGTTAAGGAACCATGGTCTTTTCAGTATAGTTGGCTGGAAAGGCGGGGTAAAATTCTCTTTGAGGGTTTTTAATCTTTCATATTTTAGCAACCATTCTCTATAATATACGAGTTTGCCATAATTCCTTAAATCAGGTAGGCGTTAACATTTCAGCATTAAGAACCTGAAGATTTATTGCCTCTTTTACTATTCTTATCTGCTATACCATTGCCCGGTATTCCTAAGTGGTCCTTGATCCAAATTAAACGTACAATTTTGTACAATTTCGAACCGCACTTTTTAAAAGATGTATTGTTTCTAGGACAATGAAGGCAGTGCATTATGCCCTGTATATTCTAATTTAGTGAGTACGCTTTTACTATCCGAAATAATTACCACTGTTGGTGCTTTTAACAAGCATTCAAATCCCGCGCATTTATTTATGGCCGTTAATTGTACAGTAAAAATTGAGGAATTATTATTTAATTTATACAGCGAGCTGTAGTTGGTTTGGAAATCAAAATAGAGCCTCCTCAGAGGACTTAGATCTATCGGTAAATAGGAAATTTATACAGTTGTTTCATGGACAAGAATTCGTCGTTGACCTCTGCAGAGTTATTTGTATTGAAATGCTAGAAATTTGTAGAAATACAATCTGGTAAACCCAGAGAACATTCCAAATCAAAACAAAATGTAGGAGGAGGTACTTAATCTCCGATGGGTTTTGAAAATATTTTCGATTGAATGTTTTGAAAATGTTTACATAATGTATAGATTAATTAAATGCGTGTGCCATCCTCTACATATTATTTACACTACTTTTTAAAAGCCGTTTTTTTTTTGTTTTTTTAATGAAATAAAAAGTTAATAAATATTCAGCCAGGAATTAGGTAAAATTTTTAGTTTCTTTATTTATTTATCTGATGTCTTGATGTATATTTTTCTATTTTCAACTCGAAGGGCGCTAGGAAGTTTATTAATTCGTAAAATAAAAAAGAAGTAAAAACGAAATATTTCCAACAATTTTCATATCTAGCACAAACTAGTTAGTTTCTATGCATTTTTATGCGTTAAATTCATTTATAATTGAGTTGAAGTTATCAAGATTGTTCTGCAAGAGATAAATGTATTTAAAAATAAATAAATAAATAAATAAATAAATAATTTTAAACGAATAGTAAATTCTCTAGAATATCCTTCCAATCTAATGAGACAGAGTCCTACCTTTCAAATTACAAAAAAAAAACTAAATGAAATAAAAAAAAAATTATTTAATAACTGAACTCTTGAATGATTACTTTCAAATTTTTTCATATATATATTTATTTTAGGTCAAATTTTTTATTTTTACAAATATTAATCTCTTTTATCCCATTCCTCCAGCTTCTTTATTAAATACTTTTATACCCAACTTCTCACAATATGCCTTTCCTTTTCTTTACAAAAATCCTGAGCAGTTCATAACTAATCATTATCTATTTCTGTGTTTTCCTTCCTTGTCGCTTTTATATTTCTTCAACTTTTTGTTGTTTCTTATATTCCTTCTTGGCTTTTTCTTTAAAAAAATTCAACTAACTAGCTAAATTTCTTTTAATCGCTTTGGCGCAATCCATATGATACTTTTTAACTCCATCCTTTTCGCTATTGCCCAGAATTTCCTGCACCGCTTCTTTCATTTCTTATTTTTTATTCTCAGTAATTTTTCATTGATTGTGACATTTGAATTTACTGAGTTTCCGGAGCCCATTCTTTTCGTAATTTTTTCATTGAAATTGCTTTTTTTTGTTTCTTCAACTTTCAGGTTTTTCAGTTTCTTTTCTCAGCGTCATCATTTCGCTCTTGCGTTCATTTTGCACCTTTCATTATTCTTTGATTAAAAGTTCACATTCATTAGGAAATTATCAGTGCTACAATTGCTGGCTTTCTACAACCCATTTGTCAGAAGCACTGCAAGAACCATATTGTGCAACAAGGAAGTTCCTAGACCTGAACTATTAAATCCCTTTTTTATTATATTATTTAATAAGTTTTGCTAAATTACTTCAAAATTTAAAACTCTGGAGTTCAGAAGACTGAAAGTTGATTTGTTGTCTTTTTGAATTGACTGTCCGGAGTTACTTGCTGACAATCCTTTTCAATATGCCATCTCATATTGTAATTGTTATAAATAAGTTTATGGTTATTTTTATACTGTACTCTGGATATATTTCATTGTACTGGTTTCAACCATACTGGCGCTTGTTATGGTTTAACGCGATATACATAAATAAATAAATATAACTAGAACATCGCTAACATTTGAATTATGCGTTTCATTTATTAGTATAAGGTTTGTCTGTTTCTTGTTTTCTTATTAAGGAATATCCGATTTCTTTAATGATTTCCTAATGTGGAACACTTCGTGAAAGTATTTTTTTTCTCCCTATTTTGCCACTTTAAATTCCCCGAGCACTTTCACTCAATCATATTTTAACAGTATATCGAAAACTTTTTCTAATATTCCTTAAAATTCAGTTGCTTCCTCCTCCTCTTTGCCCTCTGTGTAGCTTGCACACTCTAATCATAGAAACATGTTGAATGTTACTCTTTGACTTAAAGCTGTATATTATATTCATTACCCTTGTTCATTCACGCCAATAAATGCTGTATTTCACGTAGCTAAAGATAAAAAAAAAACTGCGTTAAACAACATACTGAACTTCCATTATTTACCATTCTTAATCTATAAGTTAAATTCTGTCCAGGTTTTTCTTATTTGATTTCTTAGCCGATTGCTTCTATATCCATGTAACATCTTAAAAGTATTTTTCCTAGATAGAGATTCATAATATTCCACGAAGCCAGTTTTAATGATCTGTTTCATCTCATATATCATATCAACAATATTGTTCTTAGCACTACATTTTCTACGAAAAGTGTGGCTCCAATTTCTGCCTTTCTGTACGTTAAAATGTCTGTAGTGTGCTGTGTTGTATTCGTGCTTTGGAAAATGGAAAAGTACAGTGCTGATAGAGAAGCAGTGTAATTACTACATCGAAGGTGGCTGCTTGGCTCATTCATTCGCTCCAGGTGCATATTTTTCCTGATAAACTGTTATTGTATACGACTTATATTTCCAAATTTACTTGAATTGTATTTCAGTAAAATAATTGGGGTTAGAGCCGCATTGATGGAAAATATTTGTATTCTTTTTATTATTAAAGACTGGTTTCGAGCATTAGATCATCTTAAGGATGTTTCCGTAAATATTGTCGACAAACTAGAGCATCATTCAGTGATCGCTGTGACTACGCTTTGTATGATGTTTATGTAAGGGTGTTGTGAGGAGATGTAGGTTGTTGCTTGATGAGTGATAAATAACACCTTAAGATTTGGTTTAAGATATATAATTGATATATATGTATATGACTGACTGCCAAGGACTTTACACTAACTGAACTGAACTGAACTGACAGACTGACGTGGCTAAAATGATATGAACGGAGCGATGTTAAACTGATGTGTAAATCAACAGAATGATATCTGATGTGTAAAACTGAATTCAATAGGATGATCCTTGACTGTCTCTCTCTCTCATATATATATCCACTGGCCGAACCTCTCCTCTCTGTGCGAGAGAGGCTGTTTTTCTCCGCTAGAGTGGATGAGTGGTGGGGGTTCACTACCCCTACATTTATATGATACTAGTTGCTTGAAGAAATATTCAAACGACCCTCGAAATCGGTCGATTGCCCTATAGAAGGCACTATACTTAAAAAAAAACTCAGATATAAGCAATTAACTTTCCTAAGTCACTTTTGTGGAAAAAACATTCATTCTCAAGCTGGAAATATCTAGATTTCCAAGAAATGGAATAAGATTAATCACTTTATTTTATAAATAAATTACGTTTATGTGAAATTTTAAATTTAAGGCACTCTTCTGTTTCCGCACTTCCTTAATCCGGAACTGGCTAATATAGGTAATAATTAATACATCTTAAAATTATCCTAAGAATATTACGAAAACAGTAAAAAAATTATAAATAATAAAGTAAAAAACAGAAATCTTTAACGGTGGCATGACCAAGTATTTTGACGTTACAGTTCCTTATTTACGAAAAAGTAAACAAGAATGCTATAACAATAATGCGGCTAAACTATAGAAACCTCCTATACGCTTTACAAGTGTATATTGTTTATATATGAGTTCCGTACAAGATCATTGTTAAAATTTTATTATACTACATATACATATGGTAATTATATGGGGGTCCAAGTAAGAACAGAAACATTACAAGTACAAACATGCATGACGTAACAAAAGAGAATATTTTTTTATGAATTGAAAAGAAGTGTTTTTGTTTTTATTTTTTATATTTATTTTTTATATTTTATGGTTTTTAATTAGTTTTATCATTAGTCAGTTCTTAGTACATAATACATTTATAAAACACAAACTGTGTAAGTATCATTTATACTATAAAAGCGCTGTTATTACTTAATAGATTCAATTAAAATTATTTCTTTAGAATAAGGCTACGAAGTAATATATCATATAATCCAGAGAATGATTACGTTTTATTACATATAGGATTACATGGTTATTGCCCTTATATATTACATATTATAAAATATAAATTGTATTAATTCTTTTATCCATACTTAATTGAAAATTTAGCAAAAAAATGTTTGTATACATTTATGTAGATGGGATATGCTAAATAATAGAAAGGATGTGAAAATATTAAGGGCGATTTCAAGAACACACTGAATACTATTTATTTTGATAAAGTTATATATTAACAATTAATATCTTATCTTTAATATGAACGACTTTTCTAATCGATATATATATATATATGTAAATGAATGTCCATTGTACGTAATGGCAAATCTCGTTAATGACTCAAATGTTTGTCAAATTTATATATATGTTGTTTCAGCTGAAGTATAGATTGTTTTTAGTACACAAAATTTTCGATAGGTGGCGCTTTTCAAAAGATACGAAAAATTCGTTTTTTCCGCATACATTTCGAATACTGTATGTATGTATGTAGTTTTTATTGGCATTTCAGTTTCTAATATTCCACGATAAAATGTGACAAAAGTAATAATAATATTATAGAAATATCGTAGAATTATTGTGTATTAAAAAGTTGTTCTGTTCGGTTGCGAATATATTTTACTAGCTATATACCCACCCGGTCTGCTTTGCTGGCCGCCTAATATATATTTGAAAGTAAAAAAAACGTTAATTTATTTTAAAATGGTATTCAAATCGTCAGGCTTTAAAATTACAATGAAATGTTTGTTTGGCAATAGCCAAAGGAGTTTTTTTAAGAAAAAAAAAATAATTCTTTGTTGCTCTATGTTTCGGGTACCATTGGTGCCCTTCTTCAGGAGCTCTTTAGGGTAGGAGAAAAGTGAACGTCGAGAACGTTGAGACTCTTTCAAAAAAACTTTCAAATAACTTTCGTTCACTTCTCTCCTACCCTAAAGAGCTCCTGAAGAAGGGCACCAATGGTACCCGAAACGTAGAGCAACAAAGAATTTTTTTTTTTTAAACTCCTCTGGCCATTGCTGTACAAACATCTCATTGTAATTTTAAGGCCTGACGATTTGAATACCATTTTAAAATAAATTAACGTTTTTTACTTTCAAATATATATATTTAATTCCCACACACACACCCCCACACATATATATATAAAATAACAATTTAAATCTTCTATTTCTTCGTTCCTGGCCCTTGTAGGGCCTTGGCCTCCTTTAGAATTTCCTGCCATTCGGATTTATCCTTCGCATTGCTTCTCCATCTCCTCATTCCTAAAGACCGTAAATCTTCTTCCACATCCTCCATCCATCTTCTTCTCAGTCTTCCTCTCTTTCTCGCTTCACCAGTGTGCCCATCATAGAGTCTCTTCACAATGCGGTCACTATCCATCCTTTCCAAATGACCCAATCACTTCAGGCGTCTTCCTTTTATTGTATCTACCAGATCTTGGTCTTTATACAGCTCCTTCAGCTTTTGGCTGGTCCTTATTCTTCAAATAATTTAAATGGTCATAGGAAAATAAATGAGCAGTAGATAATATTACTATATTTAGGAACACTGTTTGTATGTTTGTACTATTAATCATTTGTGCAGCCTCATAAGGACGTGTGTGTGTACGCCGAGAAGGACTAAGGGCGAACTGTTTCGGTAAGATTGCGGTTCCCGTGATTTTTCGTCTTTGAAGTATTTTATTCACATACAGACAAACACACAAAACAGACACACGCTAACATATGCATATGCATACAACATATACAAACCATTAGCTAAACATATTTTTTTCATACTCAAGAGACATCAAAACCTGTATTTCCGTGAAAACTCAATTTCGACCCAATCGCAACTCTTTATTTACTAGAAAGAAGTAAGAGAAATTAAAAAGAAACTGGTTTTAGTTTGGCCCGGTGAAAAAGAAACTTTTATGCGGCAAATTGTGATTGCTATCGGACAACCGCAATATAATCGTTCTGAGAAATATAATTAGTCAGAAGAATTCTGGACATCGTTCGATTTCGGGCGTTCTCCAATTCTCAGAAATTTTGCTAAAAAGTGTGATAATACATGATTGCCCAAGACAAAATTAAAAAAAAGAAAGAACAAATAAAAACGTAAACAAGCATGAAACTATTGTAAACTCCCGCGACTTTGACATTACAATATTCGGGCATAAAAAGTTAATCACTGGATTAATCACATCTATAACTTTGCATCATACAAACATAGATAGCGACATAAAACTTAATAAACTAATAAAAATTTCGCTTGTGACACTTATTTAACACTGTCTTGCCTTAATTACACTAACCAGCAAAGCAAAAAAAAAATAAGAGAAATTACAGACCTAGTGTGAAACAGCCACACAACTTTCTCTTACTCCACTTCTCAAAATTATAATTGACAAATTTTATAGTTAGTGTACCAAATTTAATGAAATTCGTCGATAACTGAAAAAAAAACTGTTTAGTAAAAACGTACTTCCGGTTTAAAAATTTTCTTGAAACTCGGAATTTTCGCCATCTATTTATTTCTAATTAATTTTGTTTGGCGTATAGAATTGTATAATCAACTATGATAGCACCCCCAAAAAGTGCCCTTAAATGAATTTTTCCAGAGAAATGTTTTAAATAAAAGTTGTAGATCTTTGTATGTTTAGTTTATATATGAAGTTTCAAGAAAATTGTCCTGGCCATTTTTGAGAAAATCGCGAAAAAGTGAAAAAAAAAAAAAACTAGTAAAGTGGTACTTCCGGTTAAGGAATTTTGATAGATAACATACTGTCAGATCCCATCGTGATGCCTAAACGGAATATCAAGTTTCAACTTTCAATGGTTTTCGTATTTGAGCTATGTTCACATACATACATACACAGACCATTTACTAAAAACCACTTTTTTGGACTCAGGGGACCTCAAAACGGATATTTCCGGTGAAAACTCGATATCGAACCTTTGTCACGATTACAATACTTCTTCTTACTAGGTGGAAGGGAAAGTAAAAAGGGTGTAAAAGCGAATGGCAGATGACATAGTAGGAAACGCACTCTTAGATGAACAACATAATGTATGCAGAGGAAGAAGCTTAGAACTCGTAGACAATATAGGCAGGATACTGCTAAAAATAGCAATTATTACTACTTATAATGATGTAATCATTGTTTACAAAATGTTAATTTCATAATGAATATAAAATAAAAAACGAAATTATTATCAGATATATGTTAATAAAAATATTATACAATTTGTGTTTTGTGAAGGTGTGCTTTCTTTGTTTCTCTACGTACAGTCGAGGAAGTAATCAGTAATTACAACATTCTATTTAGTTAGTTTGTGAACCTTGATTAGATATAGTTAAATAAGAAATATCAGTTTTATTATTATTTTTTTTTAAATGTTTATTGTTTACAATTGTTTAGTGAAGTTTAAATGTTTGTGGATAGACAGGTGTGTGTCTGTAAGTATTGTCAATTGTTTACGTTAGAGTAGTGACCTCGTCAAGTGTTGAAGTGTATTTGTATATGTGTTAGTCTTACCCCCACCACAGACAGAAGTAAATAATATTATTATTGTCCCATTTCTGGTTGTCAGTGTCCTCTGTCTCGCCCCCACCACCACCACCACTAAAGCGGACAATCTTGATTCCAATTTAGACGCCGCTGGAACAGAGGAAGTGCTGCAATTTAACTTCCTAGTTACGATCACTTTCACTGTGTCCGACTGACTG